>JAGVSQ010001824.1:0-27204 GCA_022683975.1 Rhyacophila evoluta | reverse complement strand
TATGAGGAGTGACGACATTTACAAAGTATAGAGCGAGAAAGTTTTCTGGTTTTCTCATAAAAATGTAGAAAGAGTATTTGACTACAGTTGGCTATCAAAATATTTAAAATATGAGGTACGGAACGTTCCGAGTCTAGCAGATAGCCGCTGGAGTACACAATAACGTAATATTACGGTTACCGCAGGCCAAGTGTGAAGTATAATTATGAAAATGGAAAAAAAACTGAAATTTTTTTTTTGGAAGATCCTTGATTATTGATTGACCCCTAAGCATGCGGCGCCCAGTGCAACTGCCCATGTTCTGATTCCCTATGTCAAATATTGACGACTTAACTGCTGGCAGAAATGAGGTTCTCTAATATATTCCTTATCTTTACATACCTGTCAATTATATATAGAAATCGACTATGGAAAGGAAAAAGGGTCTAAGTCACACACAACATTTTGTACAGCGAGCACGTATATTTAATGATTTTGGACCAGTCAAAATATTAAATAGACACAAGCTTAAAGTGCACTAAGACTAAAGGTGGTGCTTTATTTGTTCAATATAATATTGATTTAATAAGTTATTGAAGAAAAACAAATTAAATCGGTTAGGTAGAAGCTTTTTTTCCTGGTCGCAAATTTAACAGGTCATCCATCTTTCAAACTAAAAAGCTAAATTTAGGTTCTTATTCGACATTTCCTGCTTACATCTTTTTGATAGAAAATGTATTGATGTGTAAACATTGAGATTATCGAAAAAAGCTATTTTAAAAATTCTGAGAATTATTTCCTTAAACATTTCATTTTCACAGTCGATATATTTTATAATAAAACCAGAAATTCATTATGTATGAGCAATTATTATATTTCAAATAAGTTGCTTTAGCTATAGACCATGGATATAAATACTATATTTTGGATCCAAACATACAAATATAAGAATAATGCAACTTTGTACATTTTATAAGAATTTCCTGACAGTCAGTAATGTTCACAAGAAACATAATGAATTTATAGATAGATCAGTACAATGTGGAATACAAGCAATCGTTTCCACGACAATCAATGGAGGTACTCATTTAACTTATAGTACGTACATGTTACGTATTTTATTTTTTATGCAATTACAGAACTCAAACCAACAACCGCCGTTGTCAAAGAACGCATGCCAATTCGGCCAACGGACTATTTAATGCTTTATTAAATCATAATTATATTTTTATGAATTCATTTCATTTTATATTTTTACCCCGCCGAAAAACTAAATATAAATTCTGAAACGTCACAAGGTCGAAAATATTATGTTTATTGTTTGAGTGATGTTTTGATTTTCACGGGAAGCTGTCTGTTTTCTATTTTTCAATCTGCTCCATTTTCTTAATCGCTTCTCGAGAATATTCACGAGTCCAGAGAATGATGGGCAAACGTCAGAATCAAAATGGGAATTATGAAAATAAACTGTCTCGTAAACAAGACGACATTTTGATGAAATGCACTTGGCCAGCACATATCTTGATCTTTTTAGTTACGAACAATTGTTGGGTTCGTTGAATTCGTCGCCCAAAATAAACACATATGGTAGTGTGTAAAAAACGGGATACATTTTTAGATGACTCGCTATTTTGAGTAATAAATCAAAAACTGATGAAAAAAAATTGAGTGCAATGTCTACAAAAGAATTTATTATTCTTTGTTTTAAAATGTCACTTATTATGTTCTTTCAATCACGAGAATTCGATCAATATCAAAATAAATACATAAACAAAAAATAAGGCACAAAAGTTCTTTAAATTTTAATTCGATGTTTATAAACTAAATTCTAAATGAAATTTAGTTGATAAATTATTAATAAACAAGCCAAATTCGTTTAAAAATAATGTGAAGAATTTTATTCTTTTTGTATTTTCATGGAGAAAATATTTTTTAATGCGAATTTAAGATGATATAACTTATAAAATGCATTCTAATTCACAAATAGAGAAAAAAATACGATTTGATAAATTATCTAATGATTATTATTTATATTTATTCTTTTAATCTTGATATTTTATAATATTGAATATAATTAAGATTAAATTATTTTTATATCTTGCTAGAAAGACATTCATATAATGGCTATGTTGCCAACATCTTAACAAAATAAATTAGCATAGAATACGGGTTGATTCAAATTAGAACTGTCAGATTTGAAAAAAATATTATCGTTTGTTCATTTTTTACTACGTGAACGAACATAAATAAAAATAAATATCGATTTTATAAAATATTCATCTACAAACTGTGAAATAGATAATTATCAATTGGCATACTATATTATCTAATTCTTTGAAGAACTTTGGCCCAGCTAACGACCGCTCATTTGTGCATACGATTGTTATCTTTGTCGGCGAAAACAAATCTCGCGAAAACTATACGCCCGTTAAAAATAAACTGAAAAAGTATATTCCGTCAGTCTTGTAGTAAGTCGAAATATAATTTGTGGGCAGTGTGTTTATTTGTGTGACACCTTGAAAAATAAACAACGCATGTAGTCTTTTCTAAAGACCTCTGTTTCTAAGGACACGTCTGATGCCAGATCCCTCAAAACGGAAATTAAATAGGGTGATTTGGTTGAATTATAATATCATGGATCGCTCTGCAGACTAATTCAGGGATGCCTAACTGAAATCAGTTGGTGAGACAAACAAAATAATGCTTTAGTGGGCCACAGAAGGATTGGAAAAAGAAATTCGCGTTTGTTTTCGAATTTAAAATTTTGACGTCATATACGTACGAAAGTAAAAATTATGAACAAAAAAATCTGGATGAATGTACAAAAGTAGAAATCTTAAGGAAGATATGGCGAAAGTATGGATTGCAAATATATTAACGCACATTATACGTGTTTTATTTCCAATCAAAATATTAATGTGTCTTAAATCAACCATGGTGATTTGTTATTTTTTTCTATCTCCGTTGCTATGTAAGAAGATGAATTTATAAATACATACTTTAAACCATTTAAAATCACTCAATGATAAACTAAACAACAAACGAATACACATAAATTCACCGCAGAGAAATAAAAACAAACTAATAAATAAGCTTAAGTCGTTTCTCAGTATACTTCATAATAATAATATTATATTAGTGTTCGCGGTAGTATAAAGTACAAAATTACTTGTATATGGTAAGTAATCAACGTGTGCATTTGCATGTAGTTAAGCAGAAGATATCCAAGCCACAAATTGAAAGTTTTCATTTTATTGCACACATGCTTCGTAAACATCAATACTTGAATATGACAACGAGACCCAATCAAAAACATCGACCCAGTAGAAGTAATCAAAGTTTTTTCTAGCCCGCATACTATGAATTTCCAAAAAATAATATATTTACAAAATGTCCATACGGTTCAAAGGTTTTCGGTTTGAAGTTTAAACATAACGTTACTTAAATACAAATAAATTTTTAACCGTAATTATAATAATTATCATAATGCTACTGTCAAGCATTTTTTCAATAAATGTCTGTATATATATAGTTGTATTGTATTGTATCGATATATTGTTTTATTTATAAACAAAAAACACAGGTTTTGTGTGAAAAATATAATATTAATAAAATAACAAGACTAAAGTTTTAACTAGCACCCACAAAACATTCAATAACTTTAATAAAAGTAATACGTTTTTTAATAATCTAATAATCAAGAAAGGCGTTGTATATACCATGTGAGTATTTAAATTTCATATTACAGTCTAAATAATATAAAATTCAAACTAAATGTTAATTTCTTTCATTAAATTGTAATCGCGTTTTTCTCTTGTTTGTTACTATGTGGCTTGGACGTCTTCTGCTTAACTACGCCCATTACTCTGCGTCTTCACTACAGTTTATTGCCTTTTTTTCTTTTTCAAAATTATTATACTTCACTATATCGAGTATCTATCTACTCAAGGTTTGACTATCTTTACATTACATAGCCAATTTAAATTGAACTCGTATATGCGTATTCAATTTAAAAAACTAAAACAAAATCGGAAAACTACAATGAACATGATAAAGCGTATTTCTAACGACCGTGCAGTCAAGTGGCAAAAGCATGCGAAGTGAGCTTTCCAATTGTCAGTGCAAGTTCAGTTATTTATGAAAAGAAATAGAATATTCTTGAAGCGGGAAAATCAGAGCACTCAAGACTGATTCCTGGATTTTTTCGCTTTGTCATGAGTAATATCGCAGATCAGTTACCAGTTGGTGTGGGTGGCTTTGGTTTTCTCGGTGAGTTTGATGATAAAAAAAAATGTTTTGTCATCGAACTGTCAACGTTCGTTTATTTAGTTCATTTCGTTTCATTGAATGGTGACATATTTAAGATTGAATTTTCTTTTATCTTTATCGTATGACTTGCATTATGAGTTTTCTTATAAAACTTGGTAAAGTAATTTTATCTCTCTATAAAAGTAGTAACTAAATCGATTTCCATTCAATAACAACATATTTTATTCGTTATTATTTGTTTATTGTGTGTACCGTAATTATTTTTCCATTATGCTTTGAATACAATCTAAATAAACTACATTCATCTATGACATAGTCTTCGATATAGTCTCTGGTATCGTATTATCGCGTATTTCACAGACAATCCAGTAGCTATAAAGGTATTTTTGTACCACAAATATCAGCGAACGATTGTCTTTTTTCCATGGATCAAATTATTGTTTTTTTGACGTATAAAAATATCACATTTATTGTTTTTTTTTATCAGTGTTGTCAATTTTGACACCCAAATGGCATAAAATGGCAATAAAGCTGCTTTTAATTTCGTAATGTTACTTCAATTACAACTACATTCAATACAAATATGTAGCAGCAAAAAACTAATCACCAACTAAAATTTATAGAGCTATGGGAAGCCTTTGTCTATATGTAAGTGGAAAGGAAAATAAAAAAAAATGAGTTTGCCAAGAAAATTAAATTCCAATTGATTTATGAAATCTTAGCTATTAAAGAAAAAAAAATGAATTTAGAACAAAAAAAAAACAAAGAAACTTAACTGACGCGCATACTAATATACCAAGTATACCACAAAGTACAATATAGTGATATAGTCTATAATACTAACTTATATTCAACTTAAAAATAAATATATCTAATGGGTTTGAGCGTGCTATTTAATTTTAATTTAAAATTAATCACATATTATTGTATTGTTACAAGTATCTAGTAGCTACTTTAAGCAGAGATGCCGATCTTAAATTTGCACAAAGATTATAACTGGAGAAATATATCTTTGTTAGTTTTGGCAAGCAATCTGTCACAAAGACAAGATGACAAGTCACAACAATAAAAACATCTAAATTCTTCCGGCAGCTCAGTATTTATTTTGCCAACAACACTAACATCGATCTATTCTACTTAATAATTTATACATTCAATAATATAATATTTAAAATACCATTTTTATATAGATAATTAATAACACAATATCTAACCACCTTAATAATTAAGAAAAAAAGTTAACACCTCACATGAAATTCAAATTTCGAATCCGACAAAATATCACATTTGAATCGTTGGAAAAGAATCACTGTTTTTTTTTAAATCCATTTATGGCTAAAGGGCGCACTACACTGCTACTAAACACAAACACGAGTCAATATTACTTTGGCGATATGACCATCGTTTGGTTAAAAAGCGTCTGCGGCGACGAATGAGAGGACTATGAAGTGATTTGAGAGGTTTCTGGTTCAGATTCGTTCGTCTGCTTCACTTTGCTCTCACGCTCATTCGGGGGTCATGCTAAATAAAAATATTACTCCCCCTCCCGTTGAGTGTTCCCGTGCCAGAGGTAACCAAATTATTGCTGTGCTCTGTTCTAATTAATGATCTTGCACTAATTCTATGCGAGTATTTAAGACAAATCTGTCTAAGCTGCTAAGGTTATCTGTAACCTACAAATATCACATACAGTGTAAAATAAAAATATTTAATAACAAAGATATTTATTTTTTTTATAACCTAAAATACTTATAAGTAATAATAAAAACCTTTAAATGCTGTTTAAAAAGGAACGTCTTTTATCTAGTATCGTTCAGCGAAATTACAAATACTTCAATACCTGATAATTACTATTCATACTATATATTACGTATGTGCTTACTATAAATTTAATCCTCAATAGCCTAGAGCTGGAAGTCGTACGTAATTTTACAACGGAGAAAGCGAATAAAAATCCTGGATTTGCATTTAAATGTTAAAAGCTCAGGGTCTGATACCCAATACATTGAGCGATTGGCTCACAACCAACGTTCCCTCTAATGTGTGCGCATGTGCGGCCGCACATCTGTTAAAATTTCCCCGCACACATGTCTTGAATCCCCGCACACATTTCAAAGAAAAGAACTTGTAACCATTTTTTTTTTGTGTAATAATATATTTTATGATAGGGTTTATACATAACCTACATATTGGGAAAATGTAATTTAAGATTCCGTCGTACATTCTGTTGATAACTTAATTGTATCTATGCATGTTTGCACACTCGCCTCTTTTTTTTTCTTGCACGCATAAGTTGATGAACCGCACACATCAGTTAATGGCCCGGACACACAACGAAATAAAAATTAGATGGGACGTTGCTCACAAGCAGAATTCGTTAAAAATGTCATATGTTATAATTATTAGTAATACACATGCTTCATATTCGGAGCAAATACGATGTAATACACACATAATAAATTATTACCTTAATACCACACATGTATTGAGATTTATGATCATTTTGACCAAAAGCGAATTGTAACAGACATGTCCCTCCGCGGTAGTGGCGTAGCAGTTGGAGTAGCTGCTACATGTGGACAAATCATGGGGGGCCCAAATACCAGTACGAAGTAAAAATGAAAGGTACCGTGAGAGCTAAAGAATGAGAAGCCATAGGAGGCGCAATTAATTTACGTGATCCAGGGCGCTGAACATGTAGCTACAACGCTGCTTCACGGTTAGTTCAGAACTAAAAAATGTAATTAAATTGGTTCTTTATTCAATCGACATAATTGTCAAGATTAAAGCTTACTACACGTCCTATTTTAATCAACTCAAATGCAAAGGCTATGGTTTGCGATTTTGTCTAGATTACTATTAAAAATATATATTTAATTTAACAATCGAAATAATATGCTGACACATAACACATCCCGAAAAGCTTCGAGTGTAAGACAATTATTGTCAAACCATTTGAAGCATTACATTTAAAACAATATATCCTCGGAGCCGTGCCATGCTAATATCCAGATTGTGCACCACACAAGGGCGCCTAGATATGATGGTAGCCTTTTTTTATGAAAAATGAAATAAATTCGCCAATACTTTCTACGTGCAATGATATTTCTCGAATTAAAACAAGTATGATATAAAATATTATAAAAATTACCTGGAAAAAGGCTAGAAATTTTAAAATATACAAGTTATAAATCACTAAAAATATGAAAACAGATGGTTTAATAAACTTTGTGTATAAAGGTGCCACTTACCCACGGCGCGGCACTGTCTGTCCTCAGAATTTAACAAAATAAGACTCTGCCAATATAACTTTTTTGAGATTGATTGTGTGCTTTGATAATTTTATACAGTATTCATACATCTCTCACTGTATTAAACTTAGATAAATATTTTTATTATGTTATGCCTCAGATTCATTCCGTCTAACATAACAATTGAGTTATTAAAATAAGTTATATCGGAAATATTTATTGAACTCAGTTTTCTGTTTGACCAGCTCTGGAAATCTCAGTCGTTTTTCGCTGAATCGTAAATCATTTAATAGGTAATTTTCTTGCCTACGCGAATATTTTGTTTCAATAAAAGTCTACCAACATTCTTCCAGTGCAAAAAAATGTTAAAAAGATTTTCTTCAAATAAGTAGATTAAAGTAGTTTCAGCATTTAGGACGAGGACACGAGAATGTCCTTTCTTCTCTCATCCCCCTGAAAAGAATTATATCGAACAACTTTAAAAAACATATCAACCGACTGTTTAAAATTAGTGTAACGTTCGTTTTAGTAACTTGTTAGGATTTATAAAATCTCCAAGTATTTATGTGAATGGCTTAGTTTTTAGATGTGCAAGTTATTTAATATTAAGCTTGAATATATATATGTATATACTGTGGAAATGAAAAAGGACGTAGCCTACACTGAGCAAATTTTACAGGAGGCACAAAAAATGATTTTGGGCCAAAGTCAAAACATTAAAAATAAGCACAACTTAAAGTTAAGGAAGGCTAACATAAGTTCTTTATTTACTCAATATGATATTATATCAAAAGTTATTTAAGAAGAATCGATAAAGCTGATGAGGTGGAAGCCTTTTATCATGGTCGAAAATTTCGTCGGCCATCTTTTTTCAAACTTAAAAGCTAAATTTAGGCACTAATTTTCAGTAATATTTTCAGCACACATCCTTTTAATAGAATGTGTATTAAGGTATATATACATTGTGATTATTGAATAATAGCTATTTTGAAAACACTGAGGGTTATCTCTTTTTGCCGTGTCCACAATCGATATAAATATTTAAACAATTGCTAAATAATAAGGATTCTTGGGGATAAAGAACAGCCAACGAGGATGCTTTCCTTTTATTTAAGTAAGAAAAACTAGGTCTAAGTGTGGATTATTTCAGACGCGGTAATGCATGTTTATATTATTATAATATCTATATTACTCGAAAAGGCTGTATAGGTAAGCTTATTAATAATAAACCTTATTTATTATGATTAATTTCAACCATGTTAGCTTCCAAAGCGAAGCATAAGAATCTACACAGTGTGAAAATATACACTGCTAAAATGGACTAAATGGATATTTGCAATATTTGCATATTGACAAATAATTTTTTGGGGAAATTGTTTAATAGACAATTTCTCAATTCAATGGGCATCCATTACTGCATTTTGTATTTTTTTTAATCCGACAGATGTGGGAATAGAACCCGCATTCCCCGGAATGCTAGGCGCGCACTCTCACCTCTATGCCACCGGGGAGTATTTATTAATAATGTATATAATAAACGCTTATTTAATAAATATTCTTGGAAGTATAATTTATTATACATATCGACTGTGAAATGGAAAATGGACATGACCCTCAGTTTTTCAAAATAACTTTTTTTGATAATCACAATGTATACAACTTAATACACATTCTAGCAAAAAAATGTCAGCTGAAAGTGACGAATTATTATCTAAATTATAGTTTTAAATTTTAAAAGGATGACCTGTCAAATTTACAACTAGGAAAAACGACTTCTTCCATATCAATTTTATTGTTTTTTCTTAAATAACTTATTAAATCAATATCGTATTGGGTAAATACAACACCAGTTTTAGCCTTCGTGCACTTCAGGATTGTGTCTCTTTAATATTTTCATTTTGACCCAAAATCATTAAATGGCCTTTTTTATGCCCTATAAAATTTTTTCGATGTGTGTTACGTTCTTTTTTCTTTCCACATTCGATATATAGAAACAAATATGCAGACATAGTTGAATAAAAATAATATAATTTAGTTTTAGTTAGAACGATCTCCCATCTTAAAATGAAAATAAAATTTTTGTTTATATTCAAAATTCTACAATATTCTCCAATGCTCCATAATTTTTTAAAGTAATAATCTCCATCCCAGCCAATAAGAGTGCAGCTTTCAACTACCATAATCGATAGCAGTGTCTTTACCTCCCGAGTGTCGTGCCTTTACTGAACATGTATAGTTAACAATGCATACACTCTGACGGTGCAGCTTTACAGTATCGAATCATAGTATCAAACGGAAGCTCGTATTAACCATATACTGAGTTTAGATGTGTGGTACAGATATTGGGAGTATGGTATTAGGACTACGTTCAAAATAAGGGTATAAAAAAATAACCCGTGCTAGTGCTGCGCCGTGAATATGAGGCTCTTCTGTGCAAAAATTGCACTGTGTGTACCATACGATTAAATAAACATTAATGAAAAAGTGGAGGTAATATCCAGCAATCCGACAAAACTCATGAAAGAATTCGCCAGTTTAATAAAGTTATCAGTAGGTAGTGCGATAATTTTTAAACATCTTGCGGCAGCTGGCAACATTGAAAATAAATGTCACTTTAACATGGTTCTTTGAAAAACATATTGAAACTATTCAAAAGTTGTAAAACCAAGCACTTAAAATGACAAATTATGACATTTTCAATTATTTAAAAGAAATAGGATGCTGCAATCTGTGTGCCGTGAGACATTTAGGCTCAAAAAATCCCGATTTTTACTCTGATATCAACGTGGCGTATGATAAGGTATTATTTTGGGGTTATGTTTTCAAACGTTTACTAATAAAAATAATCGTTTATGATGTTGTTAACGCCCGTTAAATTTAATCACTAATCGTATTATCGTTCCAAATGGAAATATTTTACCATTTCAATTTAAGGCGAGACTATATTTTAGCGTTCAATATTTGTAGCTAACTCTTCAGTGTTTACTTTAAAAAAAAAAACAAAATTCTTTGAATATTAATTATACAGATTAGTGTAAGTGGTAATTTTACCTTTTTGTGCCAGTAATTGAAATAAATAATATTTTGAAAATACAGAAAAAAAATCACGAAATATCTTCTGTTTAAAAACAAAATGTATTATGAAAAATATATGGATTTCTGGTGTATATATCTACAAATAATGTTATTAAAAATACGCTGCCTTTGTCATTTTAGCTAAAGCTTACAAAACCTGAATTAAAGAAAGACAGTGAAGAAAAAACAGATACAAAGTTAATTGAAAATGAACCAGTCGCTAAGAAGGCAAGAATTTCTCCATGTATCTGTTGCCTTGGTCTGCTGCAAGAAGATAAATGGCATAAAGCAATTGATGTCGTCAAAGATGAAGTCACTAAAAAGGGGTAAATTACTACTCATTAACAGCAACATAATGTAATGGCCCTTTCCAAAATAATATTTGTGCATTTTAATAATGATAAAAATTACTCAAAGAGCAATATAGAGATTAGCGTGCGCGCCCAGCAATTCAGGGAATGCAGATTAGATTCCCACATCTTTCAAACTTTCAAGAATCCAAAAATGCACAGCTGGATGCCCATTAAGTTGAGCAATTGTCTGACAAACAATTCTTGTGGAAAATAATTGACGTTTTCACATTGCAGATATCCATATATTCCACTTTCGAAGTAGATGTCTTCACACTGTGTGGATCCATATACACCACTTTGAGAGTGAATATGATAATAATATATACAGCCATATCAACAATATTCTCTTACTAAATTGACAAAATTCAGAATGTATATTATATTTATCGCTATCTCAATTTCTTCACAAGCATCATTTTACTTATCCATATTTCTATGGCCAGGATGAACAACATTTCCAAAAATAACATTTTTTAGTAGAGCATTCAAATATGTATTTGAATTCATGTCTATAATAGGCAGAGCAAATGGCTGATTAGATTTACTCATAAATACTTCTCAAAAATCGATCCGAACAATTAAATCAGGAATTCTCGCAACCTATTTATTAAATGGTACCATTGACAATAATTTTCTCAGTATATAATTAGAATAAAAGTTGTTTGCAATACTTATTTCAGATATGAAAGTGAAACATTTGCATGTGCCCTATCCTATCCGATGGCAATCCACCTGAGAGAATACGCCATCAATATTGTTCTTAGAGAAAAATTCCCTCTGTGGGATTCAGGTAACCAATTTTTTTATACAACTCAATACTTCTTTCATGTCGGAATATAAAATCTCAAAATAGTAAAAACAAATATTTTAAGTCTGAAGTGATTGCTGAAAAAAATAGTAAACCCAATATATCATCTGTTTTGAGTATTTTCACTTATTAGTAAACTTGTACCTTGTGATTGAGGGGGCAAATATTTATTTTCATGTGAATTAAAATGTCTAATGTCGACATTGTAAAAATGTTGGTTAGTATTTCAATATCAACCTTCTAAATATATTTTTTTTCATGTCTTTTTAACAGATTGTGTGACGTCTCTAAAAGAAGGATGGAAATGGTCATTTTGTCCCATATTAGGAAAGGCAATAGGAAAAACAATGGACTCGGGAGCTGTGTGCCAATTCTTTATTAAAATATTTACAGTTTATGAAAAAGAAACTGAGGTGATATAATATTCTTATCGAGATTATAGGCATACATTGTTAATTATGGTGTGGATGATAAATATATGGTGCCTTCATGCTTTTAGGAATTAGAGAGCTTACGTTCAATGGCTCCTCTCACATTCGCAGAACGAGCGAAATGTCATCGAAAATTCCGCGGCGAATCCTTCACTAGAAAAGCGATTGAGAATATCTTATCTGATCTAGAAACGGAAGTTTTTCGAACTCATTTCAAATGTCCACCGCAATCTCCTGATGTCGGAGCAAATATCTCACATGCTGAATGTTGCCACAATTCCATTTACATTGCTGGAAGGTTGTTTTATATATTTATATACATTTTCATTCTTGACTGGTATAGAACATAAACAATTAAATACCACAATTGTATAAAACTGTTATGTTATCATTAATAATATTCGTATATCATACAGATATTGCAAATATTCACGTGAGTTGTGTCAAACGCCATGGCTTTTAGAAGGGAAAAGAATGATGGAGTCTTCCATCCAGGATATCATATTCGAACCAATCATACAAGTATACAAGTAAGTCACATTGTATTAATTTGTTGTAATTTGTAACAATTAATCTAAATTACGAGATGTATGTATAACAAATAAATTTTAATGATACGTTTATAGAACTGCACACTTAATTCGAATTGAAATTGTATTTATGCGTAAACTAAATGATTTTTCCTCCTTCGAGTAGAAAACCTAAAAAATATCCTCAAATGATAAATGCCTCAACTAAAATGTGTAGCCTTTTACATTACAGTAAAAATGTTCTCTCATTGAATAGAATTCCAATTGATGATGTGAACACTCGTCTCAAGTTCTTATCGTCGGGGCGGGAAGACGTGGATGTTCGATGTCTAGGAGAAGGACGACCATTTGCAGTTGAAGTTCTAGATCCAATTGGACCTACACTTCCTTTTCATAGGCTTAGACATATGGAGGAACAAATGAGCTTGACGCCTGGATTAGTAACTGTTTCTCATTTGCAGATTGTCAATAGGTAAAAATATCCTCCTTATCACAGAATATTTATATACATATATCCTTGATATGCTAATGAACAATAGTTACATATAATTACACTAAATTATTGTTTTAACAGATTTAAATGTATGTCAAAAGCTATATCGGTTATCAAGTGCTCACTATTACCATCTCAAGGTCACTCACTATCTATCACTATCCATTTCGGATTCCTGAATATGTTACTAATTGCAGCAATTATACTTTGAGTAGTCTTAAAGATACCTATTAGTGGAGTAGAAGGATAAAAAACTTTCTCTCTTGAACAATCAATGAATGCATCAAGATGCAACATTAATGGACTGGTTGACTAAACATGAATTTAAAATTTAGCACCATTAAAGAAAGCTGTTTACATGTTCTTATAAAACAAACCTCATGAATCCAATACCATGTCAGGCTTAAAACTTTTCAAATACCCTTTCATAGTTAGCCAGTACATAAATTATGTACTTATTATAATGTTTATTATCGAGATAGATTTAAAGTCATACATGTAATTATTTATTTCAGAGAAGAAATTGCCACTCTAAAAATGGGTGAAGAGACCAAAACTAAAACATATCTAGCATTATGTGTTAAACTTTCTGACCAAAAACAATCTTCTATCGTAAGTATTTCAAATGAAAATGTAGATAATACAATTCGCATGGATATACAAGAGAACTGTGGCGCAAGTGATACTATGACAGAGGACGATATGAAGAAAATAAATAGATTCAGTAATATTGAAAATGACGGGGCAATCATTAACATTAAGCAGAAAACGCCGTTGAGGGTGTTGCATAGGAGACCGTTACTTGTGAGAGACAGGAAGATTCATTCTTTAGATGGAGCATTGATTGATGGTAAACAAATGTTTTATAATTAGTATAAGGATTTTAATTGTTGAACATTACTATTTTTACTATCATGTTAACACTTCTTACTGTCCTAAAATATCCCACCAGTCGCGATCTTGGACACCGGGCATCCATTTAAAAATGTATGATTTAAATTCAAATTATGCAAAGTTTGCTAACTAAATTATTGTAATAACTATAAAAGTATTCTCATTATGTATTCAATATCAGATAATATATGCAAGAAATGTAAATATAATGGCGGAAACAGAGAACCTACATTCCAAAACAGATATCATTTATACACTGAGTTATTTTGGTTGATATTGACATCATTGCAATCATAGGGGTTTTGATGAACAATACAAGTATGAAGACTTTGCAAACAGTATATTTGGAGAAATGATACCATAAGTTACTGGTCACTCATTATTCATCACAGGACAGCAAATGTTTATTCTTGAAAAGTCATTTATTGAAACCGATGTTTTGTTTGACAAAGCTAATCTCATTATTGAATTAGTATAAAAATTCAGTTCAAGTAGTGCATTGATGCATCAGTTTATTAATCTGTTAATGCAACTGATAATTCTCGTTTTATTTTAGGTAAACCGAATCTTTTCACTGTAGAATTGACAACGCAGGCCGGGACATACATTAAAGAATTCGTTCATGGAGATTTTGGAAGAACTACGCCCAACCTCACTGGGATACTCGGATTCAAAGTGGACATTCTTGCACTAGATGTCTTATCCGTCAACATAGACTGGCCTAAGAAGATCATTATGGATGTGAAATAACAAGATTATTAATAAAATATTTTTAAACACATTGACTTTCTATATAATTTATCTGGCTGTCCCACAAACCAAATACGTCTGTGGAAATGTCAAACTGCAAATGTAGTTGTCATTGACAAGATGCTTATCACATTGCTTAACTCAAAAAATGTGAACAACTAAAGTTGATCTGCCATAAATATCTACAGATCGTTAGCCAAGAACTATCATGAAAATTTTAACAAATTTCACAAAAACCTCTTTTAACGCTATTGATTAGCAAATAATAAAAATTATTTCCTAGATGAATATTTGAGTTATGAGCAGTTGCTACATGATAGCTATAACAAGTATTTGCTAATAAATGGCATTATGTACGTTTTCGTATAATTTTGAGATAAGACTTCTTGGCAGTGAGCAGGTGATATAATACTTCGGATGCCGCCCAACACTGTGGGCTTCATATTAACTTTATACATGTGAAATCACAAATATCAAAAGGTTTCATATTTAGGAATATAAAATAAACTTCAAGAATGTTTTCTATTCATGCCTTTAATCATACAGTATACTTTTACAAAAACATATTTTACAGGATTATCACATATCATCTCACATATTTATTTACCTTGAACTAGTCAAATATAAAAATATTTATACACAGCGCCTTCATGCGCCTACAACTTCAACACACAACTTTTTTTAACATCACAAGCCAATTACTAACATTAACATTTTTCACTTTATAATAATAATCCACATCATGAAAATCTGACGAAAGATTAGGAATTGAAATAAGCCAAAATTATAACTTTAAATTTCAATCATAAATCAATAACAAAAAAAGATATATGACATTTAAATGAATTAAAAGACTGCATTACTATGAGAAAATGAGGATATCTAATAATCGGGTATTGTCAGTGTTGAGTTCCATCACTCTGTTTTAGTTGTAACCCGCTTATGTCTTTAATTCTGACACCGTTTTAAAATCATACATAAAAATCCTACAGAAAGTATTAATGTTTCGATAGGTGGTCATAAAACAATGATAACTACGTTCTAAAATAAAAAAAAAAATACAAGACATTTGTGTGAACCGGATATTATGTACGTCCACTTTAACATCATAAATATGGGTTTCGGAGAAGAAACTAAAAAAAACTACTGCTATGAAGATAATACAGCTAGTAATAAATAAATAATAAAAAAAAACAAATCAGATTAAAAATATTGATAGCATAAATTACTAATTTAATAATTAATTTCTTCTTTGTTTAAACTACACAAACGAAGCAGGTTTACTAGCGACTACAATCGTAAAAAAAACTTCTATAACTGATTAAATTGTTATGATACTAACAGCATTTACTTAATTTTGCAGACATATTGTATAAAAATTGATATTAAAACAGGGTGGTGTGTGGAAAATATCAACTGTGGAAAGGAAAAAGGACGTAACCCACATGGAAAAAAATTTACAGCAGGCACAAAAGTCTATTCAATAATCGGGGCCAAAGTTAAAATATTAAATAAAAGTGCACGAAGTCTAAGACTAGAGTTTTATTTATCCAATATGATATTAATTTGATTCGTCATTTAAGAAAAACTATTGAAATTGATGTGGAAACCTTTTTTCCTAGTAGCAAATTAGATAAGCCATCCTTTTCTTAAAATTCAAAAAGACTAATTTTATATTTGCAGTTTACATTCTTTTGATATAACGTGTATTAAGTTGTATACATTGTGAATATCGAAAAAAGCTATTTTGAAAAACTAAGGGTTACATCCTATTTCTTTTCCCCTACGATATGGTATATAACATGGTCCATTTAGCAATAAAAGGAGGGATTTTAAAACCTAATTATGTAATGGAAATATTTAAAATAACATAAAAATCCACTAAAACTATCAAATATTATGTATGTTGAGGGAGTGAAAATAACTACCATATTTAATAAAAAATGTATTATATAACAAGAACAAAAAGGATCATCTAAATATATCTTTGTAATGTGTATAATCAAGTCGTCAAGTTGCAAAAATCATTTTGGATGCTTGCTGGTCAAGTCTGAGGAATGCCTCTTGCAACTTGACAATTCAATTGTTAGTTGATAATTTTAAAAATATGTCTGGTAATCGGAAACAGTTTTGTGTTGATTTTTGATGAAAAATTAAACATTTTAAAGTGCAAAATAATTAATTAAATTTAAATTAAAGGATATTAAGAAAACAAGAAACACGCAACAATTCAAGTTTGTGTTTAATACTGGTTTCTATTTTATTTGATAGTAGTCGTTTAAAGATAAGCAAAAACAATACATGTTACGATCTGATAATAATGAAGGCAGAATTAAATGCCTCATTTGAAGACTTTATTACTAACAAAATAATTTTTAAAATCATCAGCAAATTTAAACTGCAATTTTTTAAATGCATTTCTACATTTCATAAGTATATGAATATATGTTCAGATTAAAGCTTGTTTAAAAAATATAAATACAGTGTATTCTCGATTATCCAGTGTAATGCTGAGGGATAATTGAAAAACACATAATCTGAACCATGTTAAATACAGATGATTTATCTTTACCGAACGATTGTTTAACTTACTGATAAAGGCTCGTTTTCTTTTTAGCTTTCGCGTGTAATATTGTATAATTTCTCGCTTTTATTTTTTTTAGACTTGTCTAAAGTAATATCAGATAGCACTTTTATTGTGGAATATGGAATTTTTAATTTTTTTCTAAATTTCTTCACAAAATTATGAATTTTGGTTTCTTTTTTATTACCTCAAATACTGTTTCACTAAATTTTTAAATTTTATTCCGTCTACAACTGTTTTTTGTGTTTTTTTACTTCAGGGATATTTTTGTGTCATAAAAAATTCTATAACAAAAATACGATAAATATATTTTTAAAATTTGGCACAGATAGTCGAGAGTACACTATGTATGCAGAGAGAGAATTTTATATATATATTCAGTCACAATTGCTGCAAAACCTTGATAATTCTAAATTCTAAAGAGAAGAAAATTATAATGAGAAAATTTGTTTTTAAACTATAATTTCAAGCGGCAGACCTATTATTGAATTCATTAAAAAAATTGTCAGCATTACTATCGTAACGAACTTCAGCAATTTTTTCATTGCTCTTTTAAATTGAATCTGGTTCACCGGGTGAAAGACAATTCCACATTAATAATTGTGGATAGAACTCGTGGGAAAGATTCCACAAGAAAATGATTTCATCGAATTGTATATAAATTTAAAACTGGCTTCTGAGCTTGAGATTTTACTGAACCACCAACACTTCTATCCAAACTACCAATGCCACCGTTCGAAAACATCAGTGACACAATATAATTCACATGAAAATCTGCGCTCATCGATCTTTATTTATATTTACTCTAAAATTATTTAAAAAACAATAATGAATGTAAATAGGAGTATGGTGTCGAAAAACTTCAACTATGGAAATAATATTAGTAAAACCGAATTCCTCACTATAACTGGGATACATAATTATAACATAAATCACGTGTACATCGAAACATTCGTTCAGCATACGGCTACAAATTATCGACCAATTCAATTTTCTTAAATTAACAACACGCCATTCAGATATGTCATAATTTCTGGTGAGTTCAGCACCTGGTTCAAAATTAGTGCTCCGAATGGGTAAAACCAATGAACTGTTAATACAGATCTTTGCACAAGGGTATAACTAAGTGGCATCGAAATAATTTTACTGGACAAATCGCAGTTCTAGAATAATGCTGTTACATGACGAAATCGGCTACTTTTCAGGAGAGCAAAAACGTACTTTTTAAGCCATGTTACTCGATCTAACATCGACTGTGGAGAGGAAAAAGGACGTAACCAACACATTTAATAAAATTGGATAAAAAATGTCTACTTAATGATTTTGAGCCAAAGTCAAAATAAGAGATAGAAATCAGCCTTGAAGTGCACGAAAACTAAAATTGGTGTTTCATTTACCCAATATGATAATAATATAACAAGTTATTTAGGAAAAATGGATAAAATTCATGTGGTAGAAGTTATTTTTCCTGGTCGAATATTTGATAGGCCATCGTGTTTTTCAAACTTAAAAGCTGAATTGAGATACTTATTCGGCAAAAACAGATTATATCCTTTAAATAGAATGTGTATTAAGTTGTATTTATTGTGATTATCGAAAAAAGGCCATTTTGAAAAGACTGAGGGTTATGTCCCATTTCCTTTCCACAGTCGATATGCAATAGCCTGGTATTCATTTTTTTTATTGTAGAAATAAGGAGTATTCTTTTCTAGATTTTACTCAATTCATTTAAAAGAAAACAGTTTTGTGTATCCTTGGATACAGGGGAAAAATGTAGTTAAACTGCATTCATGACGCAAAATAGCCAAATTTTGACTTACGACCATGTACTTAACATTCAGTATAATCACATACATATTGAGGAATCATCTAAGATTTTGTAATCAACATTTTTAATCGATTACTATTAGGTCCGGAATACAGTAAAATCTAACTCAATTAAAACAAGAGAAATATCAAACTAAACTGCCGATTGTCGCTGTTCTGTTTTCTGATTGTTTGCACCAAATATGTAGGTGGGTTTTATGATTTATTTATTAAAACTCAATGCCCATACATACCATAAAATAGTGATGGGATCTTGGAACAGCTTGATAACGGGTATGATTGTGCCACGTGATTTGCGTTAAAATCGTTAGTAATATTAGCGGCCAGATGAAAAACTTAAAACAAACTCATGGTTACGGTTACAATTAAAAGAAATACACAATTACATAATCTACTACAAACTCTATAAAAATCAGTAATATAAACTGTTAAAAGTGTTAGGAACAAGCGGTCTTGGTATTATTTAAAGAATACATTTACATACAACAAACATCACGTAATCGACATCAAGAATAATACGCACATAATTATTCATTTATTTAATGATGGCTAACGTACACCTATAACAACCTATCAATTGTATCGGTTCAAAATTTTAAATTAATGTTTATATATCGTTCCAACTAAGGTAATAACTTACTCTAAAACTACATATATGAATTTACTTCAACTGTTCAGCTTAGTGAATTTGGTAAAGAAAAGACTATTCATTTCAATATTATATCTAAAAAAAAAAATACCTATACAATAACATGCTAGCACCATCGTCCGTGAAAATATTATTCGAGATATGCTACAAAATTTATCAAAGAAAAAATAACACATTGACTTTAATAAGGGGCCCGCACAATAAGATAAAATATGAAGCATAAGTAACATCCCAGGATGCGTTTATGCTTCACGATCAGAAGATCCAATCAGAGAACTTAAAATCTAACTATTCGTATACAAAATAAACAATATAGAAAAATAATCATTATTAATCGCTAATAAATACGTCCAGATAGGCAACGCTTGAGTGATTCACTAGACATTGTCGTTCCGAGTGAAAATATGACATTTGTCATGTCGAAAAATAATGTAATTTGATTATTTGACAAATTATCAGGACCTGCATCTCGTAGTGATCTCATATCTAAAAAGCCAGCGTAAAAGAACTATTTATATTAAATCTATTAAAATAAGAATATCTGCAGCCAATTTAAATATCAATATGAAATCGTGTTGAAAAGTTTTTGATATGCTATAATGCAAACTGTCATAAATAATATATTTTTTTGTTTATGTTATAAATCTATTTTTACTATGACAGTAATTATCCAGATTTTTGACCATATGGACTACACTTAATCTTTATTACTCTAGACTGTCAAAATTCTACCGTATTGTAAAAAAAATTAAATACCCAATATCAGTACAAAATTCGTAAAATATTGTGAAATAAATCAATTATATGGAAAAATATTGACGGTTCTATAAAACAATATTACAATGAAATTTGGATAACAGACTCGATCAAATTCTTAGTATATTTTACTTTACAAGACAGAAATCCTATTTTGTTGCGTTTCTCGCGCGGAACCATAAAAAATTATTGACTAAATTTAATTTCAAAGTTGCAAATATGAAATTAATAAATATCTCAACGGTAAAAGATGTTATACTGAATTAGCTGCTCGTAACACTCAATCAAAGATCATCGCCGTTATCAGACAATCGGGGCAAGGCAGTTTTAATAAAATTACTAAATTCACACATACATTACATGGCATTCTTCAGACGATTACAAAAAATCTAACAAAATCTTTAATATATTGAGAATCACATAAATGCGGTAAAAAAAGTAATCACAAAAAAATGAGTATTGCCATGTACTTCAAAAACATTTTAAAAAAATATTTCACCTGGCACACAATACGACAATATAATTCAATCGACACATGAAATTGAAGAATTAGTGATTACGGATTTTTTTTTGTATTTCGTTTTTAGATTTTGTGTATAACTGATCCATTAGTGATGTTAAGGTTATTGTTACAATTACATAATTTAGTTAGTTTCAAAAACTTTGTTACTACACCTCTAACTACACAATTTAAGTGCGTACATTAAAAATAAAAATATATACTTTTATAAGTGAGGGCCAATTTGAAGTTATTTACATTTTTCTTCTCTATATCACTGTCGGAAAATATATATATATATAAAAAATTTACTTGCGTTTAATACTTAATTGAGTTATATGACACAATTATTTACTGTCACAAAAATGATATATCTGAAGATATTAATATGTAAATACGTAGGAATGTGGTGGTAATAATTATAAATATTTTTTATGAAATATATACGTTTGTTAGCTAGATTCCACAAAAAAGAACGCGTATAGCTATAAAAGTATTAAGCATTTCATTCAAGCCGCTTATATTAAATCCATGATTGTCAAAATAATCTGTCTGCAAAAATTCAAACAATTTTAGAAATAATTAGCAGAATTTTTATGAACTATCGGGAAGATCATGACAACATTAAAAGAATCTCCGTAAGGTCAACATATAACATTTCGCCTAATTTTTAATATCTCTAATGCTGAGTCACAAATACCATTCAGATATAGCAAAACAGTGATTTTCGGTAATAAATGATAACAATATCGTAGTTCGACTGGAAGACTGCGAATTTTTCAAAAATGGACGTTACTGTTGGACCTTCCGAATTTACGAGAGCGCGTCTGTCTGCGGACAACGGCGCCCGTTCTCTGTCCTTCTCCAGGAGTCTGCTGAGGATTCTTGGGCGAAGATCTTCCCTGCGCAGTGCTCATCGCGCAGGTGCCTTTGGGAAAGGAGCGAGTGTGTGGGCGAGACTTCGCTTTGAACGACTGTCTTTCAACTAGCTGGTGAAGGGGGTCTCTATTGTTGTTATTCATATGAGCCATCGTCTTTATGCACCTGACAATAAAGATGTTTTTTAATTGCATGATATATTTATTTGATTTTGCTGAAAGATTTCAATAATAAATAGCAGGACAAATTCTACTAGCAACAAATATGATCTTTTCTACAAGTCCCATTCATAAGTATTTAACAGCTACTTTTTTGATCATAAATATACTTAAATATTACACAACTATGGAAAGGAAAACGACATAACCCTCAGTCATTTTATTTGGATATTAACACAATAACTTGTTCTGCGCGTACCATTTGCAGACTACTAAACTAACATTGAATAAGTCAACAACTCACTTGGTGGCTTCCTGAAGTCGTTTGGAAAGCAGCTCATACTTAATCTGAGCTGCTTTGAGCTCCCGCCTCATTTCAGTAAAGCACTTGTAGTCACTAGGAAGAAGGAGAGGATGATGGGTAATCTGTTCCGCTGAAGGCCGCAATTTTGGATCAGGGTCTGTCATTCTCTGCAATATAATATTATCACTAGTTTACTCACGGTTTCAAAACTGTGATAAAAAGCACTGTTAAATTTATCTAAATTTAAAATATAACAACATGATCATCTTAAAACAAGACCATTTTGAATGCTCAAAGAATTGATTTGCAAAGATTAGTCGGTTAATTCAAAGGCACGTATAATTAGGTTATATATAGGTAGTAATGAAACTCACCTTGATTAAATCATTAAGGTCACGACTACAGTTTGGCAGGGGTTTGATGTTTCCATTGCGAATATCGTGCCACTCGGGACCATTTTTCGGCAAAGGACCGGATCCTCCAGCCTCATATATTGTTAAACCTTATAAGAAAACAATGCAATAACATTAAAATTTGAAAACAAATATACATGTAATATCTTCATTTTATCTTAGATATATTCTATAAATATTGACTTGCTATTAATATGCTACAACCACAACAAAAACTAGAAAAGATTGTCAGAAGTATGTTTCAAAAAAATTAATTTAAGTTTTCAATCAGCTATTTCATGCAGTTCACATTCATCACTAAAATCCTCTAGTGTCACAAATAGATAGTACAATGGCAATGCATTTACCTAATGCAAATACGTCAGCTTTGGTGAGGTTGCTGAAATCCTCCTGCAAAACTTCATTCGAAAGATACCGGCAGTCACCTTCTTCCAGCTGAGGTGCCGAAATGCAGGTCACGTGACCCAAATCACCTGTTCAATAAAATATAAAATAGAGATATTATGATTCAGTCACGATGAGATACATTAGTATTAAATGAGATTACTATTAAGCCATTTGGTAATAAATCGCTCACGGTACAATCCAGCAACTCATACAAATAAATGATGTCAGTATTATTTACCGATTTTATAAACGATATGCGAGTTGTTGGGGAAAGATTCATCAAAGCCATCGTCGGCAGACTCGTACAAGGCAGACGAGTCCTGGGCGGGCAGTAACGAGGAGGGCATCGGCTCCGACGACAGGAAAATGTTACCTGGCTTTATATCCATGTGCACTAATGACTTTGAATGAATGTACCTGTCAAACAAAACAATGATTTTTTTAAATTACATCAATGGAAGTAAATATTTATTTTTTATTTCACATATTGAGAACATTACAAAATATTGATTTTAAGTTTAAAAATAACTATTTCTTCCACAATTCTATCTTTGTAAATGTAAAATTATTAAAAGCCGAAATCTCATAAAGATTTAAGAATCCCATAGTTTCATGAATTAATGTACTCACGTTAGTCCTAAAGCAATGTGTGTAAGGAGAACTAAAAGTTGTTGCTCGGGCAGGGGACCGTTCTGCTCCAATACGTCTTGTAGTGATCCACCATCACAATATTCATTCTGGATTATCATATGATTATCTTCTGCCCATGCCGAATAATACCTAAAACATAAAAAAATCTTATTAGCATTATCACCCATAAGTATAAAACAAAACTGCTCACATCAGGCACCAATTAATCCTGCACTTCCAGTCCTGGAGCGACCTTTCAAGTCAAGCTTCTTGTGTAAAATGAATCTCTACATCGAAAACAGCCTAAATACATTAATACATAATACAATATCAACAACCACGAAGTAACTGTATAGTTTCAGATGATAATGCAATAACTAATTAAGTATTTTTTTCAATATATAATAAATAAGCTTAGTGTATTTCATGTATCAAAATAGATCATGTGCTTACCTGACAACATATGGATGTTTTTCCAAGACAGCGTGCGCATAAACTTCATTCATTGCGTTCTTTTCGCTGACACTGCCTGCTACGGGCCGCAGCGATCGTTTCACAGCATATGTACAGCCATCCAATCGATGGATACACTTGTGAACGGAACCAAATGTGCCACTACCAATCAATTCCAACTCTACAAACTCTTTATGATAACGAGGTATATTTGCTTCCTGAAACAAAATTAGACACGTTAATTAAAAATATCGCACAATAAATACGTGCGCATGTTTAGAATTGAAATACATCGCTGTGAATTCAATTGCATGGTGTGAAATACAACATCGGCATCAGCAAGTTATTTGACTATGCGTACCGCTGAAATGTCTATTGAGCACGAATAAGGTATTGACATCTAGACAAATCTGACAACAGATATCTGATAATATCCTACCTTCAATTTCTTGCATGGCTGATCGAGAATATCTGAGTCAGCCGAAGAGTCGAGGCTGTTTGATAAGTTTATAGAGTTGTTGTTTGGAGAAGTAACTGAAGACTTTGATAATGAACGTTTCTTTTTATTCAGCAGCATTCCTGTCAAACAAATAAAAAAAAATCAGTAATAAATCATTAACTATTTAATTAATAACTATATATGTCCATAAAGTGCACTTTAAGAGTGCAAAGTTGTAATCAACCAAATTCACATTCATAATTACTCGGGATAATGGGAGTTAAAATAACATGGGTAAGTTAACTCCCTTGGTCAGTCCCTTGAACCGATGCCCTGCATTCATATTGATAATAATAAAGTGAAAATACTTCACATAGCGCGTATATCTCATCCAGAGTATGTTTGACACAACCAACCAACTAAACATGATTAAAATATTATGCTCAAAATATAAAAGAAATCATAACTTATAACTTTACCATTGGGAGTGAAGGGATTAATATTGGCTTCAGGATAGAGGTGTGTCTTCTTAGTCAGGTCGCACCCGTTGGCAGAAATGTTTGCCACATCATTGCCATCGTGGTTCATGAACGCAGCAGATTCATGGATGAATATTGGCGGATGCAGATAATGGCTAGAGCCTGAGGTGGCCGGCTGCCGAGGCGGCTCCGGCTGATGCTTTTGAGCCACAACATTTGGAGGGAATCTGAAAACAGAAACATCATTCAATATTGCTACGTCTTAACAAGCCGGCAAATTTCGTAGCAAAAGGAAGCACCCACTCTAACGCTTGTATACTGCGCAGATTTTTGATAATATCTTTCATTCTCTTTACTAAAGATTTACATTTTTTAAATATACTATTTTCATTGATTACCGAGAATATAAAAGAAATATAATGGATCTATCGAAGATATATATATAGACAACGCTGCACTGCTAAAAGAATGCCGAATTCCAAATGGATGACTTAATTTGCAGTCCAACCAACTCTACTTGATGTTCAAAATGTTCAAGGGCAACAAAAAACTTTGGCGACTACGTATGTTATTGTATGGAAATGGCTGGCGCGTGCGAGAGATTTTATGTATTTCAACTCTTTGTGAAGTTTGTGCATTCTCTGTGTTATGCTAAATAAAATGTCATCAAAATTGGTTTTCCAACCATGAGTGGGTTAGCTGGTTTGCAGATTAAGCCATCGAAATGTTAAATTTCAATATTCTTTTAGTAGAAGATATAATATTTGTGTGTGGCATACCTAGGAGCTAAAAATCTGGTTCTGGCTTGAGAATCATGCGGCGGTGATCCAGGTGTAGAGCACTTGCCCATCAACGTTCGGGGAGTGCGAGGACTGTCCAAAAGGCTACAAATTTATGAAAAGTTTAAATTATATTAATCATTCATTCTACTGAGAAACTAGTCAATGAAATGTTTCAATAATCAGATGTGAAAGATAATAAATGAATAAAAGGTTGATAATATACCAAATAACATTGATTTATTTGCAAAATAACAATGTTACTGTTGAAATACACTTGCAAATTAAATGCAGATTTGTCTTTTAACTCTTTTAAAGCATACAACACACATGTATGTCCATCTAAAGAACATAACCACTTGTCAGTACACATATGATAACAATGCAGCGAGTATATAAGCTTTAATCAGCATAAATAGCTATGATATTTGTATCGACCCGCAGCCGTTTTTTCGCATTCAAAGTGTTAATTTTGACTAACCCACAGATAAAAATGTTTTTATTTAACCCTTTGCGCTCCTCAATAGATTGTATTTTGCATTCTACCAGCTCCGCAATTTTCTAATTAAATGTATAATGTCGAGTCAGGCTCGACATAGAAGCTACGGGTAAGATATGGAATGTCGAGTCCAGCTCGACATAGGAGGCCAAAGGGTTAACATTGTGTCACAGCTATTAATCTTTTAACATGTATTTCATATCCTGTTGATCATTTGACATTCGAAGAAAGCTGCAACAGCAGAATTTTTTATTTTTTTGACTTTTTGGGATTTTGCCTGATGAACAATTTGTGCAATCTTGCATATTTTATGAATATTTTCAAAAAATAATGCAACAACAATTCCAGAAGGATACTCTACTATGATGTCCTTCTATATGGTAAAACAACAATGATATTAATTGCATCCAACTGGACCATTTAAACGCAGCAATGACGACGTCAAGGACAGGGATCGTTAACCATCACCAATTTAACACTTTAACGAATATATAACACACTACCAATAAATCCTATTGTAACTTACTATTTATAATATTAAATTAGTAAATATCATTAGCGAACATATAACATACTAGTAAGTTATATGTTTGCTCACCGCCCACATATAATGTAGCCTGAAGATGCCGAAAGGCG
>JAGVSQ010001823.1:0-21858 GCA_022683975.1 Rhyacophila evoluta | reverse complement strand
TAAACATTATAAAAATAAATGGTCGTATTATTATTATTGAATAATACTTTCTTTTCAGCTGACATTTACAACATTGCATTTCTTCTTATTTCTTATTATCTAGTACACTGATTAAAAGCTATTTGTGTAATTTAGGTCTGACACTGTTTAGTAAAAAGAATTAAAATCAACTTTCGCTTTGTATTTAGTAAAATAATTTGTTTTGGGGTCTCTCTTTACATAATATTTGTTTCTTAAATAATTTCATCTAGATACTCTTAAATAATTCAAATGTAAAAACTGTACAAAAGAGTTAATTGATAATCTGTTGTCATAAGTAGGAATATTTTTGTATATTTTCACTCTCATATTATTTCGTGTAAGAAAATTTGTACGAATGAAAATGAATTTGCACTATTTCTAACACTAGTGAGTTAAGTTATAAATAAATATGAATAAAGTTGGTTCAGTTATTTCAACACTGTATAAGTACAAATGCTTTGCATATAGCAGAAAATAGTATTTAATATTTGCTTTTCATGCAATTCATTTATGGATATATTTTAAATTACAAATTTAATTTAATATTTAAAATTACAATCATTGAATATATCAATCACTTTCTATAAGCGACTTTATTTTTTTAGTAATAAAATGTTTATTCATAACTACACAATTTAATATATTTTTATTTAAATAGAATGAAAATAATTCAAAATACCTTAATTACATTATTAAGGTCATGTTTTCTAATAACGTTATTTAGTACAAAAATGATTGCGGTATTTAGAAGGAAAGAATTCCTAATGATATTTGACATACACTTCTAATTAAAACGCTAAATTAGCCACCCCACGACGGCATTTTCTTGAAATGAATTTTCTCTCACCATTCTTAAGAATATTTTCTGCGTGGGAGGTTTTTGTTTCGTGTATAATATAACGTGGGTGTATTTTTATGGACCAGAGAACTCCGGAATGCTACCACAATCTCATTTTCCAACAGCATCCATGTCATATAAACTCAGTTCACATATTCAGGAAACTATTCAAAGACTTCAGAGTATTAAGTTTTCAACATTTGAAGACACGGAATACCACGGACAAATAATTATTTTAACATCGCATACTTGAATTAATTTCTTAAGATAATTATAAAATAGCAACACTGTAAGTCGTCATCATCAAGAACTACAAACTATTTTTGTTAGGCTTATTTTTCTTGTAACGTTTCATTGTTAACAAAATACTATTTTTGTATTTACTAATAAAAAATCATCATCATTTAAATTATTCAAATGGAATTTATTATTATGAAACTAGTGAAACTTTTATTACAATTTGTAAAAATAAAATTAATAACGTGTTCGTATTTACAAAATAGTAGAAAAAATTCTTAATTGACTTTCATTTTGCAAAGCTGACGTCTAGGTTTCTTGTTTATTTAGAAATAGGAACTAAACTTCATTTATAGATGTAATTCTGCTGTCAATTTTTATCTCGCTATATCTACTCAGAAGCGAACCAAATTAGATAAAGTTTTAAGCCGTTTCAAGTACATATTGTTAATAACAGTTTTTCATAATTTACCGAGGCTTTAAAAATACATAAATATATTTTAATATCATCTACAATTAATTATTTCTAATATGGTACTCTTTATCGAAAGTAAGTGAGTTCGTAAATATACTCTATTCATAAATATTGGTCGGGAGTTTGAATTCCTTTTAAAATTCATAATACCATACAAAACAAAAATGCTTGACTGAATGATAACAAATATTTATGAATAAAAATTTGTGAGTAGAAGTCATTTTTTTATCCAGATCTATATTTTTAATACTATAACAAAGATGGCCAAAAAAGCACTTTCCATCTTATTTTAATAAGCGACCAAAATTTCGTGTAGCACTAAGTTTTTTCCATACTATATCTGCTCCAAAAGTAGGACATATGGATCTTACATAGTATGAAGACTGCCATTTGAGAAATAGATTATTATATTTTGGATCTGCGTAATGTGAAGACATGTTTCGATGAATTTTTTCGCCACACTTTGTTGTCAGTTAATTTCTCAGGCCAATGCGTATCCAGGCTTGCATCTTTGTATTTTTTAAATTCCGGCAACTGTGAAATTGAACCCGCAGCTTGTGGCTCTAAAACGCGTACTAGAATCTTTCAACTACTAGAAAAACAATAATGAGTTACGGATACAAATCTCACGGCTATTGAGTATTTTTTAAATCAAGCCTGAGCAAGTGGTAACCTGTGAAAAAAATCACAAAAACTTTTACATGATTAATTTATGAATCCATTTTTAGACTGTACGTCGTTAAAAAAATCACTTCCATCTGTATAAATGATAAGTGACCATAATTCTAAATGTCCAACAAAGTGATTATAGCGGTTTTTGAGCGGCTGTAAAGTGTACGAAATTTTAATACAGCGAATCCGCGTAAAAAAATTAACGAGCGCGATTCGCATTAGTTTACTTGGGCTATTTTTAAAACGAGGTCCGACATCCTTCGCGTTAAGGGCAATAATTAAGGACGGTGGGGTTAAAATTATAACACCATCTGCGATTCGGGGCTTAAAAACTTGAACACTTAAAATGTTAACACTCGCTAAAATTTATTTTTAGAATGAAGTATTTTTTGTTTGCAAAATATTCATCATAGTTTTACATTCATGATTACATACCTGCTTTCAAGTAACACTTCCATTTATATATCGCTCATTGAATGCAATAAGGTTATAGCTCAAGCATTTATATTTTTCTTTTTTATATACTACTCAAATATTAAATACTTCTTATTCATATAATTGATTTGCTTTATGATTATTCCTGAATACAATAATATTGTATAAGTAACTCTTATTTCAAAATCAGTTCTGACTTTATTGCATTCGATGAGCAATATATTCAGCAAAAGAGTTTAAGAATATCAATAAAAGAAGCCTAAAATGTTTTTCTTTTATACCGACGTCGTTTTCAAATTTATTTTTACATATTCTGAACAGTCTTCGTTTTTACTATTAATTTATTGAAAAAATCTTAAACATATCAATGCCAATGCTTTTTATCAATAATTGTTTTGATTTTTCGTGCCTGTATTTACAAATCACAATCAAAATTTTGCATTCAATTGCCGGTGTTAACTGTATTTCTTGATGAACTAATTTTTGACGTATATTTTAATGAGTTTTTTCAAAAATATAAAAAACTTGCAATCATCAAGTACTTCCAAAGCTTATCGTAAATTTCTGGTCATAAACAGCCAACTTAATTATGACTCTCGATTGGTCTAATTTTCACTAGCAATTACACTATCAAAGCAATGTATATCTCTGAATGTTGAGCGGAAAATTTAATTAAAAACATATTTACCATCGAACGACATAAATAATAAATCTTTAAGGCACGGGTAAGAGATGCATCATTATTCATTTAACGTAAGCGTTGAGGATTATCATAAATATTATTCAACACAACATTATTCAACCATAAAATATGATGTGTTGTTATTAAATATACTATTATTATGGAGCTAGATACAAACCATAATTTTCAAATTAAAAACATTTTGGAGTCAGATATGTTTATCATTAGAACTGGTTTTTGTATAGAATGCAATACAAATTTAAATATTCATTATTCAATAATTTACTTTTATCATACCGTATTATTTTTTTACCATGTCCGCTCCGAAAGTGAGGCATATGGATCTTCACACTGTAAATATTTTGGCTCTGAAATTAGAGTATATGGATCTGCACAATAAGAAAACGCGTATTAACAGATAGTTTTTTACGAGAGTTAGCTGCAATTCAATAAGCATATAATCTTGCATTTTCGCATTATTTAAAATCCGGCAGAGGTGGGAATCGAACCCGCATATGATGCACGCATGCTAATCTCTCGGCTACCGGGGAGACTGTATAAACGAAATTACTTTTAAAAATCTATATGTATATATTGGTGTATCAAAGTTTTTATAACAAAATTTAAAATAGTTCATAATACAGCAAATCTTTGCACTAAATAGATTTCTTCAATTAGTCATTTAATATAACATTAATTTATTTAAAAAAACGTTTTAACAATATTTTCAGGCGTAGGAATGTCATTAAATTATATAATTTATTTTATCAGAGATCCTAGCAGTCAGTCGTGAAAGCTTTGGTGCAATTAAGGGTGCAATTGGCTATTTTTAGATTTCATCAAAATATTTATAATAATCATCTTTCTAAGATTTTTAAGAAGGGTCATGAATTTTTTTTATAATTTATCACACGGCAAACGTATAATAATTTAATTATAAATTAATATGTTTGCATTAAGGACATGAGTGCGTCTAATAGTATATTTTATTAATTTCATAGTTTTGATAAAAAAGTTTATAAAATTACATACAGAAAGGAACAAATATACGATAATATTTAGTAAAAAAATTGACTAATGCATATAAAATATTTTTTTAATGTGTAATATGGCAAAATTAATTTCACGATATTGAAATAAAGCATTCGACAGATCAAAAATGTCATCTAAACAGATGAAGTATATGTTTTTGATCCATTATGGCTATCGAAATTTTGACGATAAACATGATTTTAATTATTCAGACTTGTGATACATGTTTGCGAAGAAAATTAAACAAACGCCAGAAGCTAGTAATGCCGAGACAAAGGCAAAAGCTTTCGACGAAGCCAGGTCGAACCGATGTGGGCGGCTTATTTGGCTCAACAAAAGATACCATCCCACGTTTCATACTACAATATTATATTATAGAAGACGAAATGGCTGAAAAGTTTGCTGTTGGTAAGAGAAGAAAATCAGACATGTTTGAAAAATGAAACAACTGATTCTGGATTCGATGATTTGCAGAAAAACATCCCCATGCCGTCGGCAAACTGGACAATAGCACCGCATATATTCAAAGTAATAGCATGATATTCAACTGACATATTTTGAGTATAAATGGCAGTTTTATAATTTAAGTTTAATAATATGCCCTGAAAAACAACATTAAAATTAATGTGATACGGTATTCACGCAATACTATTGCAAAATGAAAAGTATATCATTCTATTGATTTCAAGATGTCCCAAATTATCCCGCAGTATTTAAACTAGATTTTTAATTTTAATTTTAACTACTTTTCAAACAATAATTTGCAGTAAGTGAAAAAATTAATGAAATACAAACTTTACAGTTTTTAAATTGTCAATATAATCAATCAAATACGGGTATGTTTTTTCTTCCAGGCCGATTTTATTTGGTCGCCATTTTGATTTGGCTGTGCGTATTCAGGTAATCGTTTAAAAAAAAATTATTATTTATTATCTAACGCCGTAACAACCTGTTGAAATTAAAATCCTTTTATATAAGTAGTTGTTCAATTTTCGGCAAAACATCGTCATGGAGGACGAAGCACATTTCAACTTGGCTGTCTGCTTATTATGTCTGACTTTTTTGTTGTGTGTAGGTATTTGACTTTTATTTTACTGTGGTTAAAATAAAATTAATCACAATTTTCACTGCGAGAAAATGCAAATTAATCTCTTATATCACGCTTTTTGTTAATCGCATCAATTGACGACAATTTGTTATCTGTCGTTTGTTTAGCAAACAATTTATAAATCTGCCTACGTATCCACTTAACAATAGTTCCCCATACAAACTATATCAAGCCAATATAATATATATATATATTCATGTTATTTGGATGACTCATTCGTCGAAAGTTTACATGCGGTATTAAAATATATAATAAAATACACTTCGATATTACACTGTGTATTTTCTTTTACTCCATATGATTATTACTCACATTTTCCTCACTTTATTCACTCTCTTGTGAGTAGTTTGTATCCAAAATGTTCCGTCCAGACTCTTGGCCCTTTGCCAAGCCATGATGTCACTGGTTAAACTAAATGGAGCGGACTATATTTATTTATGCCTGCCAGGAGATAGTAACGGAACAAATGTAGATCCTCAATTTCATAACACTACATCGTCTTACTGTGTTGGCTGCAATTTTTTTTCCGAGAAACCCGAAATAAATTTATTTAACTTTATTTATCTACTGATTTTGTGTTTACTATTTCATTCATATACATATATCAATGTGAATAAGACAGCTTATGGAATAATATACAACTCTGTGTGCTAACTGTAAAATCACTGAACGTAAAATCTCAAAGCATTTGCAATCTTCTGATTAAAACTAGTAAGTGCAAACGTCTATAATAATAACGACATTCACAGATGTTTTAATATTGAAGAAAATATCAGTTCAATACCCATTATTACACATACGTATTTATTCTCTAATTTAAATTTAAATTCAACTCAACCGCAAATAATCCTATGCACGTTTCAATACCACATTAGAGTGTAACTTGATATTTTTACTACAGTAATTATATCTAGAAATTTTCTGAAATAATCATCCATTTAATTGACAGGCCATATAATAAATTTTACTTATTTTCTTCGCAATACTAATTCGGCTAGCCAAGCCAGTTGGTTAATGCAGTGTCTGTATACATAAAGTCTACGATAATCTTTATGCTTATCTTTCTTAATATAACTTTTTCTCCAAAGCAATAATGGGTGTTTTCTTGAAATATCGACAGATTCCAAATATATATTCTTGTATATTATGACACCGAATAAGAGAATTTTTGTCTTTGAATTTCTATTCGCGAATCTTAGACTCATGTTACATGTTCACCGTAGACTCGTATTGGTAGAATAGAAACCATGAAATCATTATATCAATATATTTCAAAAAATAATAACATTTTTAATTTTTTTCCTATCCAAATTCTTTTAATGATTTTTTTGGGTATATTGGAGCATTTTTGCTACAATTTTCTTGTACCAATTGTACAATATTATTTTTTCTAGAATTATAGTTAAAAATATATTAAAAATAACTGCATTCTTAGTTCACTACTTTTTAAATCATTAAATGCTATAAATACTCATGACACCGCTTTTGTGAAATTTCAACAGAAAAATTCTGTTATCATAACTCTGTTGTAGCATATTGGAGTAGTACCACGAAGAAAGCTTATTCTCTGTATATTTTTGTAAACTTTGTAATTTTAATGAAATAAGCATGTATAGTAACTAAGTAAGATTAGAATATCTTACCAGGAGAAACGCATGGCAACAATTGAAAAAAATATCATAATAAATCATACATCACATTATTTATATGATATATCTTCAACTTTCTGAAATCTACCATATATATTTCAATAAAATGAATTTTTAACGTTTATTACTTCAATATATGTAATATTTAAATATATAGTTAGCCATTCCGCAAACTATTATAATTAAACGGTTTCAATCACTATAGAATATTTCCAGGTATATGCGGTATATGTTTCCTGGAAATTTCGCGGTGAAATGTAAGCTGTCATCCATCACAGAAAAGGATTATTCACGTGTGTTCCACGTAGTACAGAAAACGTGGAAATTGTATTCAATAGCCAGTCAATTCCTCGCGGTTTTAAATCAATTATATTTTACGTTACTTGCGGAAATTTTATAAATTTACTTAACTTTAATGCAGATATTATTTTATAAACGCAACTTTGAATATAAAAACTTAATAATGCAAAAACTATTTTTTGTATTGATAATTTCTTGATAATGCACAACTTTTATCTCTAATATTCGTTCAAATTATAATATATATTTAATATTTATATGAATTATATTTATTTTTTAATAATATTTAATTTCCTATAATTTATTCCCAATAAATAAATATCTGTGACTCCATGCTATACAAGGTGAAGCCCCCATGTTTAATCCATGCATTTTTTCAGTGCTGCTCTACGGTTCGAAACGTGGAACCCATCAAAGGCCCAAAGCAACTGTATTCTAAGCTTTGAGAACAAGCGACTGCAGCAGATTCTGGGGATATGGTGGTATGACTTCGTTTCGTAACGAGGAAACAAGAGAACGGAACACGCAGTCACTAATCACTGACTAAAATCGTGATGCTGAACTTGGCTCGACCACATATTGCGGATGCCTTAAGAGGTTCTGAAGAGACGTGAAATAAATATGTTTTATTCAAAATGATTTTATAGTGTTCTTTCTCATAGAATTATATGATTTCATGTAGTATTATACTTTTCATACGTGAGTGTTTTTCATGGAAAATGAATACTTACGATTTTTTGGTTATAATATTGTCAAATTATTGACCAATCATTCAACAATTATACATGGCAAAAAATGTAGTTCTTTCAAAATTGGTTTTCTTTTTTCTCAAACATTTCTATATTACATACAATATCATCTTGTACTAAGATTTTTTTAAATGTAAAATTATTATAGTATATACAGATAGGGTAGAATGGATTTGGTATATAAATGTGCTTATGACTATAAATTTACGCTCTAATATTAATTAATGTTGTTTAAAATTTATATGGCCGTATTTTCTAGTAAATTTAAAATTGAATTAAAACAGAGGTGTATTAGTATTTAGAACTACCCCTTTGTTCTATATTTGGATTCCAAAACTTGAATCCATAAATAATCTCAGTGAACAAATCGACCACATTAGTTAAACGGCACGTCGTCCCGAGAAATTCAGCAATGCAACGGGGAACAGAAGCGGAAGCGTGGGCAGATGTAAAGACCGAATCCCCACATAACTAGGGATGGTGAATTTGTGAATGAACACCGTCGCGGCGCGGGGAGAAAGGGACGCCGTCCCGGGCATCGCGGCCTCTCTCTCGCACCGACGTCATTCCTATCTTGTTAATATTTACGGAATATTTCCGCGGCCCACACAACCTGTGGATATAAAACCCGATCAATACTCGTGGATATATTCGTCCAATCAGATATCAGCTTGAAGATGCGCCGGCCAATGGGAAGGGGCGACAGGAGCCGCAGCGCGCGCCGAGCTTTTCATTGAGAACGAGTGGGCGGCGGAGGCTTCGCGGGCGGGCCACCTCTATAAATACAGGACGCCGAGTTGCGGGCGTCATTCTGCTCTAAGCATTTTCCACAAACAGTTTAGCATGCAGCCTACATCGGCCTAAAGTAATTCAATCAACGAAGTAAAGTTTTCAAAAGAAAATACTATCAAAAATAAATAATATTCACACATTTTTTTATCAATTAAAAGTGAAATTTCTTACGAGTTTTTTAAGTGTTTACATCTCGGATACCCTAAATAAACGGTAAGTTTCAATTTTAAAAGTAATATAACTCAAAACGGATAAACAGTTTACAAGTGTGTGATTGACGGCATTCGAAAATTAATAAATGATTTTGAGTGTTTTTTTATAAATAAAGATAAAAACTTGTTTGATATATTTCCCAATCCGTTCTCTTAACCTGTTGCTATGGCGCCAACTATGTCTGAACCTTCTTTATAGTTAAATTATTGATCGTCCAAAAATAGAATCTCAACGGCTTGGCCCGGCCTACTTTCATTCATAATTATAGATATTTTCTGATTTAAGAAGATACTATTAATCGTGGTTGATAAAAAAAATATTAAAGTAAAATCCATTCTCATCACGAACATAATGATATTATCGTAATGGTTGTAATAAATTACATGTTATATTATTAGTTTCAAATTAATGCTGGGTAGAAAAAAAAATTTAAATACAAAAATTAATGGATGATTTTAAATTACTTTTTATATCTACGTAATAAACGAAAAAAGTTTTTTATATTATTAATTTTCATTCAATATACTATTTTTCCAACTTGTAAACTGTCTTATAAGTGTATTATAGGTGAAAATCATAATTGTTTGAGGAAGTTGCATAATCAATTGCCTCACGTTGAGCCTCACCAATACCTGTTGAAATCAGGTCAAGTCAATCGACCTATTTTTATTCATCGTAACAATACACATCATTATTCAGTTAGAATCAGTTTTTTATGAAACATTGACTATCAAAAATACTTCACAATGTCATAATTAGATTCATATTATGAAAGAAAAATTAAAGTAAATCTTTTTATCTATGCTCTACGTTACTCCATATTGACTATTTATTTACAGAATATATTAACATTTATTTATATATTATTTGTTATCAATGGTAAAATAATTTTGAAAGTTAAATTACAGAGTATTTTATTATTCTTGTTCTCAGGTAACCATGATTCGGACAACGATAGCCTTGACTCTATTGGGATGCTTTTTCGGAGTCATGGAGGCATCAGGTGCCCCCAACGGAGCACTTCCGGTATACGGTACGACGCGGTATGGTCATCCCGCGTGGGCGTATCGCGCGCCTCCTCCATATTACCGACAACCCTACCCCTATGCTCAAAACTATCCCGAAGACCTATACTATCAAATGGACCCTATCATCCACTATCCTTACTACCCTGTTGCTAGTCCTTATGCAAAGAACCAAGTCTACAGGGCAATGTATCCTTATTATTACAATGATAGGATGCGTCCTTACAGCTATTACGGAAACGAAGAGGCGTTTGAACCAGCCGAAGATATTCAAGGAGAAATTCATGATGACAGTTCAAGAACTGTGGACCGTACGGAAGCTTTGCCTGTTGGACAAGAGACCTGGTTTGAAGGTGAAACAGCTCCTCGATGGCAAAACGATTATGACGACGTGAACGCTGCTTTCCTGCAAAATTTAATTATGTCTCAAATGTATAATGATGCCATGGCCAAAAATGGAGAAACCGCTACTGAAGCCGAGGAAACTCACCACGATACGGAGTATGATGATCATCGCACAAATGAATATTATGGAGACAGAAACACGCGAGATTTTGAAGATGAAGATGTTAGAGAATTGAAAGCATTAGCAGGAAAACCTTTATATCACGTACCTAAAACGAGTGTCTACACTGCATCTGGTGGTGTCAATAATGATGCAGAAAACTACAACAGACAACAACAGTGGCGCCGAGATGTGACAACGCCAAAGACGGCACGGCTTGATGACGACCATTTCACTGACGATTACCCAAACGATGAGCCGTGGATCAACTGGGGAAGCAAGCGAAATGACAAGGCATCAAAAGTAGAGCGCAAACAGAAAATAGTAGGAATTTCTTCAACGACAACTGCTCCTTCCGTGACGGTGACAACTCGATCTCCGGCTGTTGTACGAGCTGTTAACGGACAAAAGGAAGTAGTACTGCTGAGGCCTGCCACTCCAGTCCGACATTCATTCCCAGAACCTGTACTACAAATGCTGGCGGCCAACTCTGCACAGACCAAACGCACGCCATCCGTCTATGACACCATTAAACAACTTCTGAATATGGAGGAGACATTCAAGCCTGTAAGTACATATTTTTTTAATTTAAAAAACTTAATACCAAGTAAATCGTGGATTAAATGTATTCCATAACCCATAACTCAACTAAATATGTTTACTTTTGTTCAGTATCTTACTAGTTGAAAGTTATTTTTTATATCTCTTATCATAAATACATAGCATACAAACAAGTTTGATTTTTCAAGGATTATTACTTTAATCATGAAATATTTTCTCATTAAAAGTATTCTTGTATTTACCATATGTTTGAATCCAATTTTTACATAAAATTAAAATAATATGAATAATTATTACAAATTTACAATTTTTATTCTGTAATAATTTCACAACTTTCCTTGAAATAATCTGCTAAGTCAAGCCAAAGAAGAGCGTAGCACAAAGATAAAAGCAATATAAAATAAGAGGCTTTGCGGGTAGCTTCGATCGTCTCATCCTCCGCCCGGATCGAGCTAAAAATAGCCGCAGAGAGCTTTCATTGAGCGCAGCCTGTGTTTTTTCGTATATCTACGTGCTACGGAAGGGTCACACACTTTTATGTACGTTCAACAATCATAAAAGATTCTATAAAAAGCTTTTGAATTTCGCGAGCACATTTTAAATTTAGTCATCGAGTACTATTGATAATATATTGAAACCATTTCAATGTTTTTCTTATTGTATATCCTTGTAATAATTATTGTTATCTTTTGTTCACAGAGCCCGGACACCAAGGCTAGAATGCAAAAAAGGTTTGTGGCTACAGACGACGATTTAGTAGGAGAACTTAAAGGTTTAAAACGGAGAATACCCGCGTAATTTAACCATTTATGAAAGATTGATCGCTAATTGATGAACTTAAGAGATATGCATTAATATTATTAATAATAAATATTTATCAAAGCAACATCAAAAATATATCTTTGAAAGTTTTGTATATTTCTTCATTTTTGAGACTGATTGTGTATATTGTTGTACAAAAAATTAAACTTACACATTGTTTTTTAATCATTTATTTCTTTCATTACCGATTTTCTTATGACAACTATTTACGTCGTACAAACAATATATGTTTGAATTTCCATATTTTTTCAAAACCAATACTTGAAACAAGTATCACCATTAATCTTAAAAAATATGTTCTAATTTTTTTCGATTTTCAAGAGATAAGCAAATAATTCACTACTATTAGCTTAATTGTAATTATTGTATAAAAAATATTCCAAAAAGCATTTGATATTACGAAATGCAGAACCCTTCCATGGCAGCTATAGTCACTCACTGAGTAATTATTGTAAATAAAAAATCTTAAGTAAGGTAATAATTATAAGCTAGATAGAAAAATGTTTTGTTTTTATAAATGATAAACTTGAAGTGTGACGTGTGAACATAGTATTTCTATAATAAATGTGTTTTTTACATTCATGTAGATAGATATTTTTGCAAATATTCTTCTCAAAGAAATGCCTTTAGACTATTCGTAATGTTATTCAAAAGTTACTACAGTAAAATGAATATTGCAACTATTCTTTGCCCATTTAGATATTCATTTAAAAACACAAAAAGAAAATTCAGTATGTCAGGAAATATCTTTATATATTTAGAAACTTTACAATGAGATACATCTTAATAAGCTCGATGATTTGTATTACTTTTTATTTAAAATACAATTGACATTGAAACATATTACAAAATAAAATTTACTGAATATTTAGATTAAAATGATACCAATTATTAAAAATGTCTGTACCTTACTGCATTTAAATTTAGAGTATAATTATTGTCACTAAGTGGAGGAAAATCATATAGAAGTCAATGTCTGCTTATTTTTGTATACATATATTTTATTTTCAATGCGCGTTTATAGATAATATATTTCGAGTTAACTCAAAATTTAATAACGCAAATACATATATATTTTATATTTAAACACAATACAATTATAGTACAATAGTATTCAAAAAAATCTTACTAAGAAAGCGAAGATAAGTTAATAGTTGTATAAACTAAATTCAAATCGCTAAACAATAAAACAATCGTAAAAAGAAAAATGGTACTGATAACATGTTTTGCAAAATTCATATTTTTTTCGAACGGCATTTTCAATTTTTTATATTATCTGTCATTAATGTATTATTACATTAATTTCTAACGAATTGCCTGTATTTTTTAAACAATATCTCTATCTAAGACTATTTTCGTACGGCACATCCGCGGGTTGGCTTATATTATTTCCGTTGCATTAAAATTCCACCATTTATATTTTCACAACAATAGAAAAAAACTCAATACACAAAAAAACGTATGGCCAGGTACTATCAGTATTAATTCATAAGCTATAAATATGTAAAGCAGTTTTTCATATTATCCGTACAATAGTTAATAAAGCCAGCCCTTAGAATGTTTGTATAACAGAAACATATTTTAATTAATACTAAGAAATTCTTCTTGAATTTCAGTGATATTTCAGCTTTATGAACTCGCATTTTTCTCTGCCTATGTTTTTTAAAACATAATAAGTGTCAATTTTATAATAGTAATACATTTTAATTTGTTTTTATAACTGCTTATTTTCTATCAGTATTTTATTTTATTATTTTATTGTTTTCTTAGATATCATCTCACATTTGGCATAAAGAATGATTTTCATTCTCTAAATTAACATATCCCTGCTAATTTATAAACAATAAAATAATTGTCTATAAAATGTAAATATAAAATATGTTGATAATTGTTATAGATTATAATACTCTATTCTTTATTTTTTACCGATGGCAATGTAGCTAAAATATAAGTATTTTTACACGCAAACTCGCGTCAAAAACTTTTTTATAAAATACGTTATTGATACAATATCAAACTGCTCCTGCTTGTCAGAACATTGTACTTACACGTCGAGAGCACTTTGTAAATTTTTTTAACAATGTAAGTTTTCATTCTTTTATAAATTTCATAGATATTTAATAAGGGACTATCTTTCTTATACACGTATTTATAATGTTTCGTTTCATATTGCCAACGGATACTATGATAGCCATCCAACATACAATTATTACTGTTGTATTTTCCGAGAGTAGTTTACCACTGTAAGGCATCATAAATTGGACTGATTGTGAAGTAAAAAATATACGATTGAATATTAACTTTCTTTTATTGACATTCCTAAAATATCCTCACATGCATCTTAAAATATATTTCAACAAATGAAATAATACTTCAACACAAATATAATTACCTTCTTTTAAATACTAAAATTTAACAGATGCATTATAATGACATCTGACCACTGAACCGTTTACATTTCAGATAAAATATGTACAGATGAAGATATAAGACTGCGTACAGACGAGGACTTTTTAAATACAGAACGAACTACTCTAAGATCACCAACGCTACAATCAATCATTAAATTATACTAAAGAATTTAAGTAAACATAAAATTATCAGTAAATATACATGTGAGGCATGGAGGGCCACGATAAGTTATTCTATTACATACTGGATGCTAGGTAAATATAATACACACACAAAAAATACGCTCAGTATTATCTTTATGCTTAAGGTTGGCAACCAATGAGTATCGATTTATACAAAACGATTGGTATGCCAAGAATTATCACTTAGTAAAGTAGGAAATATCGCAAGATACACTTACTAAAAAACCCCATAGACCAGCGTTGCTCAACCTTTTTGCTTCTGTGTAGCGGTGAAAATAGGAGAAATACTCTGCGGATCGGTAAATGGTAACCGGAGAATTAAAAACCATTATTGTTGAAGTATATATTTTGTTTATGACTTCTACATAGCAAAAAAATAACAGTTTTATTGCGAATACAAAAAAAATATAATGACAAGAAAAATTGTTGTTCATTGAAATAATCAGAAAACAATCAGTAAATTCATTTTCGATAAAACGATTTGATCGTATATGAAAAAACGTTATTTTGTTTCAAAAATTAGTGCAAAATTTAAAAAAAATTGATAACCATGGCTTCAACGATGTTTCGGAGAGATCAAACGCTGCATTGACATCCAATCGGTTTCCCAGCTTCGTTTTATTATTGACAATGCCGACAAAGTCCTCTCGCATTAAGAGATAGTCGAAAATGAAGATAATAATTTTATTTTATTTACATTTAATAATGGATTCCATCGATATCAAAAGCCAAGACATTTTTTTTTTTAAATTAAATGCATTGACACCAGAGTGGCATCAAAAGACAACTCGATTAGGATTTCATTTTCTCACGCATTAATTGGTACAACATATTCAAACAAATCCAAAATGTATGGATTATAATAATTAATTATATCTATTGATACGCACAGCTAGCTATCTATAGATTTGAAATTACGTAATGTAAATACACTAAGAAATAATATATAAGTAAGAAGCTGTAACATTTAACCACGTGTTTTGAATTTCGAATATCTATACAGAAAGTCGTATTCTTTTTTTTATAATTTCGACTACTAATTCTATTGCTAATTTATAAATTTTAGTGAAAAATGTTGCAATAAAAAAAAACGACTGTGTATTACTGTTCTACCTTTACCATATTATCGGTTTTTTATCAGTTTTTAGTTCTATTAATTTAATAGCTTTCAATTTATCGAGTTATTAAATTAATTGCTTTTTTACTGTATATAAATTCTGTATTAATGGAGTTACAATTTATTAATACATCAGTCATCGCCGGTTGGTTTGAGCGATGCAATTTTAGTAATTTTAAAAAAGTTATTTTGAAAAAATAAAAGTCTTAGAACTCTTAGGAGTAGAATATATTAATACTTCATAAACAAAACCAATAACACATTTCACAACAAAATTTTTACACTTTTATTGTTTTCCGCATAAAGTTTTCCATTTTGATAAATAAAAATCAAAATAACATTGATTAAAATATCTTGGTAAATTAGATAAATGTTTCTTGATTCTTAGAAAATATGTTCAACAGCTGTAAAAATGGGCGGCCGAGAAGTTGGCGTGCAGGCTTAGAACCCGAAGATTGCTGATTCAATTCTCACAGCTGCTGGAATTTTTAAATCCAAAGTTGCATAAGTAAATACTCAGTCGGGAAAGCAGTTGGTCAGTCACTCAATAGTGAAAAAAAAATCTGTCAAGACATGTCTTTATATTTCGGAAAACCATATGAAGAAATTTTGGTGTGAATGTCTTCATATCGTGTAAATCCATATGCCCCACTTTCAGAGCGTACATGGTAAAAAATGGAAAAGCGTCATTTTTGTAGAATTTAGATTCTTGAAAAATACGTGGAAAATCAAAGCATTCAATACCGCTAAGGATCTTAATGATATAAATCATTCAGAAGATCTTTTTTATTTTTTAAAATCGACTTAGAAATTTATACCCGGTGTTTTGAAAACTTGTATTCATACATATATTATAATTTATAATACATACTATCAAAAAATATTCGAGTAAGATAATATTACTAAATGTAGTTTTGTTGAATATTATTTTCTACAATTAATATTCCTAAAAATAAACCCATCGCTTACATCAGTAATAAATACGTGTTACTATCTTCACCTGTAGTCATCAACAGTATTGCTATTTTTTTAGTTAGCTTCTTCTTTTAAAATTTGTCGGCTCTGAAAGTGGAGCATATAGATCTACACAGCGTGAAGATGTAACTCTATATATAGATGATGATTTCCGCAATGTGAAGCGACGTCTTGACAGATGTTTTCACGAAAATTTCTTATAAACCAATTGCTCGACCTATTGGGCATCTAGTTCTAGTGGCGTAGCTACCCAGGAGCAGTTGGAACGAACTGATATATGCGCACAAATAATGCTGAAGCGCAAAATATTATACTACTAAAAGTTTTAAGGTTATGGTAAGAAAGCAAAAAAACGAGATTTCAGAAGGGACTAAAAATCTTAAAATAGCGTAAAAGTAAAAAATAACGAGAAACCGTAAGGGGGCCAACGATATTACCTGCCTGGGGGCGCTGAATATGTAACTACGCTACTGTCGAGCCCTGCATCTTTAAATATTTTTTAAATCCGACAACTGTAGGAATCGAACTCCCAATCTCCAACTTCGAAGCGCGCGCGCTTATTTTTCGGCTCTTGGGAAAACAGGTTGTTTATATCCATCATAAAATATATCGGTATAAATATGACGGATTTAAAGATATTGTTATTGACAGGTTTGATAATACATCCGAGAGCGATGTCCTCATGTTAGACCAGGCGACCCATTAAAAGCAGATCAATAATTGTTGGACCTGCAGGGGGTGGATTGGGGGGGGGGGAGTTTCTGCAACTACCTGCAATGGTGGCCTATTTTCCGGATTCACTTTCAAAACACATAACATTATCGTGAGTCGCGGTGCCGCGGTCTATACGGCCTATACATAACTTTAGCCGACGCGACTAGAAAACTATGCGATATTATTTTAGAAATTGCCACATTTTTATTCACAAATTATTTTTCAGACTGACCTTCTAAATTTTTACAGCTGACAGCCATAAAAAATACAAACGAGTTCGACAAAAAAAACCCGAATATTATAATTGAGTATTTTTTTTTTGTTCGATATTTTAAATCATAATTTTCATTTCAAAATGCGAATATGTTTAAATGCACCCATAGTATGCATATAATATATTAATTATACTAGAGCTTATTACCAGCCATTCGCTCAACCTATTTGACATTCTTTATTATTCTAATATATTATTTATACGATACCAAAATATAACATATAATAATATGAGAACAATACTAAATCAACATGTCAGTATGAAAATAATATACATGAGTTACTTATATAATATGATAGTATGTGCGTTCAATGCATTATAAGTCTATATAAGTTAATAGTTAGGTATTACACCTTTTTACATTATCGCTAAAACTACCAATCACCTAGATAATAAATATGAACCAACAGATGCATATTTGTTTATATTTTCTCAAACTCTTATTGTTCGCTTTCTTTATGCAACAATTGTGATCTAATCTGCTATCTTTGGTACCGAACAGTTCACAAGTGATCGCGTTTTTTCAAAAATCTCGTAATAAATTTTGACTAATTACCCATACACAAAAATAAATTCAATTGAACAATTGTGTTAAAAAAATATACGATTTTACCAGAAGTTGCTTTAATTTTTTTGTTATTAAAAATTACCATATGAATTCCCTGTTTATTTCTATCAGCAAAAAGTCACAAAATACTCAATTTTGATTAGTTTATACACTACTGTATTATGTAAAATAAAGTTTTGTTTTTTCCCCTAATTGACTTTGCCAAATTGTCCAAACACTGCATTTAATCTAATTTTTCTTGATTAGAACGATTGTATACATCATTGACCATGCACACCTATTTCGGTGCATTGTTTTCTTTCCTCGTATGTTTATTTTGTCCATTTAACAGTGACTCATACAGCTAATAGGCGATCCTCGTATTAATTATTTCACCATGCGATCCACTAGGAGAAAAAGTGATACCCATTTTCAAATAAATATAACAATATAAAGTGTATTTGGCCGGGAAATTAATTTACTTCGCGTTTTCAAGAGTTCAATTCCAAACTTTCAATTTCAAAATTTCCATAAGAAAACATCGCTTACTAAACATATAGTGTTATTTATAATTCTGAGAAAAGATGGGTTTATGGACCGATGATAATGACGATCTCCAACGCGTAAATATATATCATTACAGATTGTTTTTTTTTTAGGATTGGTGGTCCTATTCAACATCTTTGAATTTTCAAAAATCTTTGAGCAGTGTCAAAGTATCCTTTTAGAATAAAACACTCAAATATTGATATGAGCTATATTGAATATATGACTGACACATGGTGCGTCCATATTATAAAATGTAAAAACATACGTTACCATATATAAATAGACGTCATGTTTATCCGAGATATGATTGAATAATATATTTATCAATATTCAATAACGCGTGTGAGTTTTGATTTTAAAAAAATAATCCTCTTGGGAAATTAGGAAAAATTTCACCTCAGTTGAAGAAAGCAAATATTCCAGGAAGAATTGCCGTACTTGCCTACTCATTACATTTTAACCAACGAGATTTTACCTACATTTATATTTAGAATACATACTTACTTATTGTTATCTATATCTTTGTCTATCTGTCATTGTTAGACGTAATAATCACAGTCCTTTGTTTTTCTTGATAACTCATAACAATTGGAATGAATAATAAATATCATAAATAATCAATGAATATTATTAAGACAAACGCTTTTGTGTAATATCTGTCTTGTATCTAACAATGTATAACTATATATTTGTAACATATTTTTATAAGCCTAAAGTAGTACCGAACTACAATTTATTTTCATATATACGCGCTTAAAACATGCAAAGTTTCAATTGGAACTAAATATCGTTTTATATATTATAATAAGCATAAACTCAATTGATTGTTTTACCAAGTTTGCTCGGAAAGTGGAGCATATGGATCTATACAGTGTAGAGACGTACGCTCCGAAATTTCATATATGTCTCCGTTATCTGAAGACTTGTCTTGACATATTATCTTTCACCACATTTTGCTTCTCGGACAATTTCACAACCGAATAGACACCAAGTACCGCATTATTCAGATTTATATAAATCCAGCAGATGTGTGAATCGACACCGCGTTCCCCGGATGCTAGGCGCGCACGCTAACCTATACGCTATCGGGAATACCTTTCATATTATAATATTTCCATGACTTTTGTCTCAACGTGGTATATATATGTTTTATTGGACTGCACGGCTAAAATTTTGATATTATTTTAACAATTCAAATTATGCTGTCGCTAATTTATAACATAAATTATAAGTATACAACGCTATAATTACTTTAAATCATTAATAAAATTCTTTCTATTAACAAATTCTGATTTTGTTCAACCCCAAATCATTTTATAAAAATCATATTTTTAGAGTTTTCATTTTTATAGTGTAAGTTTAATGTCTATCATATTTTTTTTCAATTTCTATTGACAACATTAAAAAAGCTTCAAGGTGATCCGGTGTTTTATTTGATCATGGTTATTTAAATTGTATTTTTATAGGTATTTTATACATTATAAGCTTATTATAATATGTTTCCAATAATTTGGTCTAAGCTACAAATGATTGCTTATTGGCTGTTATCCAATGAGTTCAATTATTCTCAAGCATACATTACGATTAGAGTATTTAGGATTTATATTTTTTCTTTTTAAGTATACAATACTGTAATTATTTTTTAATTTAAAAGTAGTAAAAGTATGCTAGCACCTATACCATAATATTTTTATATATGGCAAGTACTGTTTGACGTTTACTGTTACAAATATTGTGACGTTTAAAACCTTTCGAGCAGGAAATCTGTTCTAATAGCAAGAAAGGTCTCTGACCCACTATAATGATAAAAGTGTGGGTTTTGAAGATTATTTTAAAATAATATAATAGTTATTTGATTCTTCAGACAATACAATACATTCATGTGATCTGTAATATAAACACCATTAGTATTCGAGGTGATAATCCAAATTCACAAGTAGATATAAAAAACCAATACTGCTAATTTTAAAAATGCGGCGTTCCAAAGGATATCAAGATCTTGACGATAGCGGAGAACCTGCCCCGAAACAAAAAGGTCCACCCCCAGTACTTGGACCTGTTCAAGAGATTGAAATGGCCACAGTTTCAGTGGTCCCAGATGGTGAGTGTTACCTTAATTTCACTTGTCATGACAGTTTCCATTTTACTATTAATTGTCTCCGTTGCCAAAAGAAACGAAGTGCTCCATTGACAATAAACATTGAAACATCAAACCATGTAAGTGATATGTGAATAGCGCTTTCAATCTGCTGCAAACTTTACCATGTTTCTGGCGAAAATTCTGTGACTAACTTAATCCCTTAAAATAAACAATAACCGAAGTTTAGTCATACACTGGCAGTGTATATTAAAATTATCAATGAAGAAATAAAAAAAAATCTTACATTTTCAGACACATTTACAGTTACTCAAGCTGTAAATTCACTTGGCTTTGGATGGTTTCAAGTAAAATTATCTCTTTGTACCGGACTATGCTGGATGGCAGATTCCATGGAAATGACCATCCTTAGTATATTGTCACCAGCATTACATTGTGAATGGAATATTACGAAGTAAGTATTTCGATTGCTACATAAATGAACCACCTTATCAACCCTCATCTTTGTTTATTTCATGTACCATGCTAAAGTGGGCAATTACAAACTAACATGAAATGTAGTAGTTTGTATAGCTTACATGACTTTTATATTTTTGTTATTATAATATGGATGTAAATGAAATTTATGCATCTTTTCAGATATCAGCAAGCACTCACAACAACAGTAGTGTTTTTAGGAATGATGCTGAGTTCAACTTTTTGGGGAAATCTAAGTGATAGATACGGGCGGAAAACGGTAATTCACAGCATAAACAACATACCCTTACATAATTATTTTTTTTTTTCAAATCTGAATAATAATATAAATTCTAAATTATATAAAACTGGTAAACTTCCATATGTGAGATCACTGCTAGCGACCCAGGTTTCGCCT
>JAGVSQ010001822.1:0-27213 GCA_022683975.1 Rhyacophila evoluta | reverse complement strand
ACAGATTATTTTTCACAAGAATTATTTGTCAGACAATTACTCAACCCAATGGGCAACCAGTCCTGTATTTTTCGGATGTTTAAAATCCGACAGATGGAGATTCGAACCCGCATTCCGCGAATCGCTAGGCGCGCACACTATCAACTACGCTACCGGGGAGACAATATTAATGCTGTCCTTTTAATCAATAATCTTTATTTTGGAATATCACACAAATTTGAAATCAACTTGAAATTGAATTTGTTAAGTAAACTTTTAAAAAATCTCCAAGCAGATAGTCTTGCCATTGATATGTGCTTACTCAAAAGCACGTTAAACCACGAGTTGTATTTATGTTATATAATAGCAGACATTGAAAACAGATAAAGTATAAAGAAATTTTGAAGCATACACATTCTGGTGAAAAGTGTACAGTTGACGTAAATGACGACAGTACGAAGGGTCACCGTTATACGCTGCTTATTTTGTTAAATTGGCGTTTCGGTCTTTAAGACGTTAGAAAAAATATACGGTATGCCGTCGAGTTTTTTTTTCTATGGGACATTGTATTCGAGCGTTTATTAATGATCTTGGCATCGTTTTTCAAAGCGACGCAGCCAGACGTTGACAAAAGTTAACTAAGAAGTTAAGTTTAAAAAATGTGTCAACAACCTATAGTAATCATACATACATTTTGGTATGGACGTTCTTTAACAAAAGAACATTCTCACAAATCCAGCGCATATGTTTTTTTACTAATTACGTCTTGAATACAACGGAGAATATAAATATATTTAATTGACGCCCTCTAAAAAGCAACAATATTCGAAAAGAGTTTTTTGAAATTGTTTTCGTTTCAAACGTTTTTTAAATCAATTAAATAACATACTTGGAGATTGATATATAATTATAAATGTGCGACTGGGAAAACTTAAACTTATCAGCATCCACTGTAGAAAACACAATTATCCAAGAAGCTGAGGGAACTGAATCAGGCTTCACATAGTTTCAGTTAGATAAGAAATATAAAAAAAAAATGATTTTATTTGGAAGTGTCATTTCTTATGGAAATGCTACAAACGTCTGTCATACAAATCGCACATCGAACTGTGCACTTCGATCAATATACCGTAGATATTCTTCACAATAGTAATATATATTAGACATTATAAATATTTACACACAGATACAAATATATCAGTAATTTGATATTTGTAAACACGTGTACAATTATTTGTTTTGTGGGTGTCATCTTTTGGCATCAAGGGGGTTACACAAGTTTTTTCTACGTCACCACTCTCCTTGTGAGGTTCGCAAGGCGAAAAACAATTTAATAACAGTGTTATAGTATCGTAAATTCTTTAACATATGATCACCGTATTTTTATGATCATTCATGCATACTTACGTAAGTTTAAAAGAAGTTAATAAATGTTAATTTAAATGTAAAAAATATGGGCATTTGTCGCTGGAATTTTTTAATTATTAAAGCAGACAAAGAAGAAATTTAGTTTACACAAAGAAACAGAAGAAATGAAATACATATTGGAATAAATAAAAGTAAAACTGGTCACAAATTACGATTTAAATGGATGTTGATTAATTAAAATACAATGATATTAGATTTAAAATCAGTTTTGTTAAATATTATCAGTTGGTAGTATTGAAAAATCGTCATATTTCTGTATTTTTCCTGGAAACTCGTGCAATAATGTTGCTAGATTTCGTTGCCAACGTGCATAAGCAGTAGTGTGCAAAATTAATGACCCGATGCAAGAATGTGTTTCAGCTTGGACTATAGGTCCAGTGGAAGCACGACGTCGTATACAACGTAGCCGTTTTATTAATGGTCGTGCAAAAGCTGCGATTAGTCTATAATAAATTATTTTGAAAGGCTTAGACACTGTAGCAAAGCTTTAGACCAGAAATATTGCAAGAGATGCGAATCTGAGAGAACACTAACATTTGTCATAATATGTCAAGCGATTAGGTTTTTCTTTCCATGGTGCTTAGCTTTAGATCAAAAGCTTTTTGGAAAATTAATCTAAAAATGATTTGAGGCAGAATTTTAATTTAAGAGTTTACTAAGTATTGAAAGCTATACAACATACAGTGAGTTATCATTGAAGATGATTAATAATTAAAAAAACGAGGCTGATTTCAAGAACTGAGAATTTTTTTAAATGGTGTATTTCAATCGACTGTTTCCTTCAAATTAACTAAAAAAATATAGTTTATATGATTGCAAATATTATGTTTACGTAACTGAACAAATTTCCATTTCTTTTTCCTTTAGCAGATTTTGCGAGAACTACTTTATGGCTATTTAAACATACAGTTTAATTTAGTAACGCATTTTTAAAACTGCATCCACGATTCTAATTATTCAATGTATAATATTTGTATATTTAAACCACATAATACGTTATACTAGCATATTTAAATAATCAATTTAAATATAGTTTAATTATTTTCAGAAAATTTAAATCGTTTGAATAATTCATCGAATGAAATTTTACGGTATAGCATATACAAAATCAGTAAAAATTTATTTAGAATCACCGAGTATTACTTATCAAGAAGCTTTTGAATTTTTTAATCCATAAATAGTTTCGGTCGTTAAAAGGTATTAAAGTATGATATTAAATAATATACATCTTTCGTATAAATGCAATATTAAGTTCTTTAAAAGGGCAGAAATGTATCGCAATTATTAATGCTTGAATTTCATCGTTATAAAGTAGTGCTATATATGTTTTATTTTATAAGTAATGAACTCATACAAAGGATTGTCCAGACAGCACGCATGAGAATCGCGTCTATCGTGGCAGTATCTTATTCAACAAAGACCGAGATTTTCATTTGCTTTTGTTTGATCTTTTGCCATTTGCTACGAGTCCGATGGAGGATCTACAATATAATACCTTATATATATGCAGTTGCAAGAATTTACGCCGAGGCTTCGAGCGCCTGTGACCTTAAGCTTTGAATCATTTCTGTTTTTGAATGTCACGGCGCCCTTCAATGCGAAGCTTTTTGCGGTGTCCTCGAGAGCTTTTAAAATACGTTTAAACTCGTAAAATAAATCATTTTACTTGCACTACGCTGAAATGTATGCTGTGCTTAAAAGTGTTTCAATAAATAATGTGTATATTTCTATTTGACGTGCCCAATAGCATAATTATCAACTACATGCAGAATTCCGTTTCCACGTTTTATATAATTTATACTGTTATCAAACACCTAGTTTCTTACTTATGCAGGCTTGTGATATTTAAGCATACATACATTACTCTTATTTCAAAGAGATCGCAGAAGTTCTGGGTGTCTTGAGTCATGAAAAATCAAAAGTAAAACTATCCAGAATTGTTCATCTTCAGATATTTATGAAAATAGTTTTATGTAGTCTTAAGAGTTAATTAATAGCTGAGCTGTATACGAAAATGAAAAAAACTAGATAAAATGGATTAATAAATAATATTGCAATAACTAATAGAAATTTAAATAATATACGTTTATTATCTTGTTCTATTTGGCAATGGTACACATATGTTATTGATAGATTAAATAAAATAGAAACGCATAGTAAACAAATGTCTTATTTTCGAAATAATTTATTTAAAAATATATCGTTACATTATAAAAGTTACGTCAATGGAAGTTTTTGAAATACGAGTAGTAAAATATCAAGTCATATAGATCGTGTGTGTTGTAATTTTCTTTAAAAAAAAACATCGGTAATTACCAAAAGTGGTTAAATTTTATATGCTTTTAATTAACTTAGAACTGAAGGGTGAACAATTTCTGTTGCTATTTCTATCATACCAATGCCATTTGTTAGTACTGTCTCACTTCCACACATTACATATTATATTTTAGATTGTACCGAATCTTCCAACGTCGATATACGAGTAAATATTTCAATCTGACAAGCTCTCAAAATGGATATTAACTCTGTTATTAACGTATTAATAAGAAGACTGCCTTATAGTGGATAGTATTTATTTCAGTTTTATCATGCAAGATCGCCTATGCGTGACTTCTTTTAGAGATGGTAGGCACTTTGCTACAGTTTCCGCATAGCATGTAGTCACTTCCAGAAAAAACCACGGTCCAATGAACCACTGCCATCAGACCAAGGAGTCTAATTGATATTAGAGACTACCACCGATATACGAAGCCCTTGGATACCACGGATTAATACAAGAAAATATTAAAATACCACCCAAATTAAAGCATGATGTAGCAGATAGTTGGAACCGAATTTATTTTAATTATGTGAAAAATTTCTAATTAATTTGATGGGTCTGGGTGACCAATATGTAAAGAATTAACTAATAACCGATTCTCATAAACATAACTATTATTACGTTGGATAATCGGGATGGGCCATAGAATAAATGACTACGTATTGTTTCAATATAAATTAAAGAAATACACTGATTGAAATTGACTATGTAGACATTTCTAAAATGATTATGATATGCTACTTCTGGTTTTAATTCAAATGATTACATGTTATATTCAGGGCTGGCCCTGTGATTGATGGTGATTTGGGCAACTTAAAAACATTGAATCGAAAGAAAATTTCATTTATTATTTTCACTTTTCAATTTTTTTAGAAGATCCTTGATGGCGCTCTTAACTATATGGCGCCCTGGGCAACTTCTCGTGTTTCCGGTATCTTAAGCCGGATCTGGCTATATTATGGTAGTTACGTTTAATTCGTTTTGTAGAATAATCCAACTTGTTGGCGAGCACGCCGTTGAAAATAATAGTCTCGTTACAATAAGGTCAAGGTGCAAAGGACAAAGGGACTTGTTATCGTGCCTCGGTAATGAATTATTCATTAAAATTTAACAAGCTTTTGAAAAAGCTCACATGAAAAAGCTCGACAGTAAGTTTCATATATCTCACTGTCTTATTACATTGACTACAAATGATATTTTAATAGGCCAATTAGAATGAGCGTGATTATTTCAAACAAATATTATACACAAAAGAGCTTACGGCTTTTTAAAAGTATTTACTGATAATTGATTTGTAATGTAAATTAAAATTAGGTAATTTATATAATCTTAAATTCATTACGTATCAATAAAAAAATATTTGTTTTATATGATTTATTACAATAAATATATGATTGTTTCATCCAGTTAACCACACAAAAAAAGCGTAAATAACGAGCATTCCTTTCGTATTTTTCTTCAAATTCTACAATGCTAAATATATCTGCATTTAAAAAAAAATACGTAAAAATATATTTTTCTTTTGTTGCATTACTAGAAGAACAAGATTTATTTTAAAATGTATCGATGCTTTTTCTTAAATAATAAATATAATTTATAATAAAGCGGTTTGTCATTTTATAAAGAATATAAATACATTATAGATATTAGCAATTTTCATCTTAATCAATGCTAGTAATTTGTATTATGTTCACTTTATTAATCGAATTTATTTTCACACTCTCTATTCACTTAACACAAGTGTAATTCAAACTATCTGCCAATTGTTATCTCTCTTACAAACCCTCTTCTTTCTCTGCCAACTAGTCTTAAAATAACAAAAACTTAAAATATCATATACTATCATGTAAAAATATTTTTGAAACATTTTTTTCCTTATGAGGGTGATTATTTTATTGCTATATTTTTCTAGGAGTGTATATGTGTGGTTGTTTCGCGTTCAAATTCCATAACGACATGCTTTATTGCAATAAAAACAAAATGGAAAAACTAAATAGTCACGGAGAGTAGAAATGTCTACGAGTTATAACGAATATCCACGTATAATATAACGGACAGCGATGCAAAATAATTCGCGCGCAGCTCGGCGAGAATGCCCAACACCGCGGAAGAATGCCGCAGAGGGCAACGTACAGAGAAGACCAGACCAACCAACCACTGGACACGAGAACTCTCACATACACGAACTTAACAGCGTTGATTATAATATTAATTATTATCACCCATTTAAAAAGGCATCCTCGATTCATTCCCTGAATTTTACAACCATTAATAATAACGATAATTAGTTTTAAATAGTATTTAAATATTAAGGCAAAAATGTGCCGGGTCGGCGACCGGGATATTCTTTTTCAGGCCGGAGCGCGCTTTGACACTTTTTAAAGTTCAACCGCTTTAAATGTTAAAAAATAATAAAAGCTATGGGGAGGCAGTCATTTGGTAGTCAAATTAAAATACCAAGGTAGCACGTCAAGCTAAATGGTATGTCCTTGTATATTAAATTGATTTTTTTAGGATTATTCAACAATACGACTTAAACATACAAACTACAGTCGAAAGATATTGTAACTATATATAAATGTAATAGTACCAAATGTGAAATATATAATATATAAAAGACAACTTCGTTCATTTACAGCACGTACGGTATAAATTGATTATATACTTAGAACCATGTGAAATTAGTAGACTTTCAAATGGATTGTTCTTTGTATCCCCTTAATTTTTCAGCTACATGTACTATACATCGCTCATGATAAAGCCATTTAGCAATACCTCGTATACCACGAAAAGAACTCAATGTCATTAAATAAATTTCGGTATTTTTTAAAATGTCAACATTAAAAAGTAATAGTAATTTAATGTAATAAGAGTGATTAAAGAGTTTTTTAATCTTCTGTAAAATTTGTTTCATGTGGTATACAAGGCATTGCTTTGTTTTAAGCGATGTTTTCAGTATAATTTGCCACGCAGTCCGACGAACTGTTCAAAGATGCACGTACAAAAGGAGTTAAAAAAATCAAATATTGTTACTAATTTTATACACGCATCCAGGTTATTGAATCTAGAAATGATACATCTAGCAATTTTATTTTCGTATGTATGCTTTAATATAAGGTTAATCCATTGGGCGCTGTATGCAGCGTCTTACTAACATATAATTATGGTCGATCCACCAGCACCAGATTTTAATAACGACCTGTGCCGTGTTATTATATTTACAGTTATAATAATCCGCATGGAGTATTACACAATTCTATAAAGAGATGGCGCTATTTATCATCCGCTACCTCAATTGCGTTGCGCCTAATTAACGCATCTCTCAGTGCATTTTTTCGCGCGTAAATTTGGCGCATTATCTTTTAAATCGGTTCGTTGATATCAAAATACTTTTTCCTCGTAAAATCAACGGTTCTTTATTTAATGAATTTTTATTATGTGACATTTTTAGTATGAAGAAAGAAAAATACCGTTTTTAGTCTGCGTTTCTAAGCAATTGTAATGCGTGCAGTTGACAACGTGTGCACTTGTCATGTGCGCAGCTGTCATGCGTGCAGTTGTCTGGTTACCAGAATATACTAGTAACACTCAATCCAACAACAAGTAAGAATAAGTCGTATTTTACTTTATGGCTTTCCCGTTTTCTTTTATTGCCTTGCATGGATTTAGTGTGGGAATATATGCAATATCATGTCGGAATGACAGGATGCGTTTCTAACGACCAAAGTGACAACTTCTCGCGAGATATTTCATACCAATATAATAAAGATATATTAGAAATATCGGTTTTGGTATTTAATACAATATATTAATTATTGGGATTAAATATAATATTCCATTTAATATATTAGTCAGTATATTAATTTACATTAGGTATATTAATTTACCTAATATACATTCGATAATGTAACAAAACAATTCACATCTCATCAAGTACATAACTTATCAAAAATAAAATTAAACGAAATTGAAGCTAAATATATGGTGCATTAAACGATTAATTTATAAAAGAGTAGTCAATAATTAATTTAAATTATCAAAACTTTACACAAGTGACATATAATCACACATATAACAACACATGTGAATAAGCTTACTGAATATTGTTAATTTCTCCAATATTAAAAAGTTAATTTTGTGTTTCACTAGAACTATTAAGCATATCCGCTTCAAATATGTACTATTTGTTTCTCTAAATCTATTATAAGTAAATTTAAATGGATTAAATTTTGTTTCGAATTTCAATGGATACTTAGTAATTTTCCAAAATATCTCACAGGTCTTGATCAAGTTCAAATCAGTAATATCCGATACAGGCAACTCAACCATTATATTGATAGATGATTTATTTGATTATATTAATTATTTTAAAATTTTTAACTTCCCGCTGAATTGAAAAACCGTTTTGTATTTTAAATTTCTTAACAGAAAAATAATTATAAATGTGTAGTAACATCTTCCAAGAAAATTAATTCTTACAACTTCTATGAAACAATAATGCTTTATAAATGAGGTACACGTTTAATATCTCGCAGTTCAACACTGTAGAAATCAATATAACTATTAGTAAAGATAAACTACGCATTCTTATGTATTGTTTTGTATAAGAAATATGTTCTAAAATAAATCGATGTATTTTTCCATCTCGCTCGTGAGCCATATACAAGGTGTGTAATGTTTAAATTATTTTGGTCTGGCGTAACACTTTCTACACAGACGTCGACTTTCTCCATATGCTCCTCCGGAGATGGCCTTGCAGTATTAAAAACAAATATACAACACTGCCGAAGATATGAATCTCAATAAGTAAAACACAATATTACATTTTTATTCTTATGAATCATTCATGAAAATGATTGAGAAATTTTATATACTTGTACTTTTAGTACACGAGATATAAAATAGACTCGATTAAATTTTCATCTTAGATTTATAATCTACATATGAAACGAAAACATTAAAGTAATTAATTCATTGGATTGTGTCTTCATAATAATTATTCTAGTAAAATAATAAAGATAATTTATTGAGACCTTTAGAGTAAATTATAATATTAATGACGTAAGTTTAAGCCCAAAGGTTTTTTTTGTTAAAGTCAAAGAGAATTTGTTCACCTCCAAACTTCTCACCGAATCGTAATTGAGATCTGGTTTCGTCTTTTAGAATAAAATATATGATAATGGTGTGTATTGGTATTATAAATCAACATATAATATAATTAATTACTATTTGACACTTGATATTTTGAATATAACAATTTACATAATAGTAAATAAGAATTTTTTCATTGTATTTTCAAAAAATTAAATAGGGAATAAATTATATTCAATATCTTTTTATATCATAAAATAAATGTACATTAAAAATATGTTTAGTTAATTTAATTAGTTATTATTGAATCGATTGATATGGAGCTACATTTTTTTATTTGAAGAAAAGCGTTTACATAAATCGTTTTATTCAAGTTTTTCGTTAATTAATTTCAATTTCTATCTCCAAATAAAAGAATTTCTATTTCTGAATCTAAAATTACCCATACCTACACTATACATATATGGAATGGCTAAATCTTTTTTCATTCATCTGCTGCTGGTTTCATCATGTATTTTACGTAATTCCAAACATACTTCACGTTTGATAAATTGGCTCCATCTAAATAACTACGTATACATATTTATATTTTTAAGCTTTTATTGAAAACATGGTGAATTTAAAATCAATAATAGCATGATGTAAGACTACCGCCCTTTTAATATTGTCGTACATATTTATAGTAGAGTGAGTTGTTTCATACTTTAATATTATATTGGTCTGTGATTTATGTGAGTATTTATTTTTAGCCATAGACTTTATTCAACGCCTTTTATTTATTTTATCTACACTGTAAATAATAGCTATGTATTATTTACTGGATAAATTCATCGATTGAGTCACTAGTTATTTACCACATACAAAACATGTATGCTTTTACCTATGTGACCGTGAAGCAAGCTTACTCGTTAAATATGCTATTTGCATAATTCATATATCGACAATCTTTTTAACATTGACACGATAATCACGATCGGCGAACCATTAACGAAACTTTTCAATCAAAATGCCAAATATTTTAACGTACATTATAACAATTCATTGTTTATTGTGGCTGTAATACGTTACATCAATGAACACAAAAGCCTTGTGCTGTGATGTATAGACGGACTTCGATGTTACCTTGCTGTTACAGTTGAAGCAAAGATAAGAAAGTATAAGTGAAGCCACTTTTTGGAAAAGACATGACTCATGATTAAATTAGTAAATATTTCATGCAAACAGATTATCAAAGTATAATAGTGAGGCAAACAAACAAAAAAATATAAAATACACGTATGAAACACTCTTTTGTCTCGCAATGCATTTATTAACAATATAACTATATTTTGTAATATATTATATAAACTACTCTTAATAATGAATCAAATATATGATAAGTCAAGGTTAAATAATCGAGTTATTGGCTATTATTATTTCAAGTTTTGCTATATGTATTATCACGGCAATAAACTACTTTTCAAATAAATTGATTGATTCGAAGAAATAAAAATATAAAAGAAACTTTATTAGTATTCTCGAAATTTGTGTTGGATATATTATCTTTTACATGGATATTAAGAGTTTTATCGAATTTGTGACTGAGAGAAGATGATGAAATACAGTTATTTTGAGTATTGATTTCGATGGTTGAATGATATAAAAATAATTAAATATCCTTGTCGTTGATCGTAATAATTGAGAAAACGAGTCACAACAAGGAAAGAACTAGATTAATTTGTTTGAAGAAACCAAGATATATCTCAAACTGGTGATGAAACGAAAAAATATATTTTGATTTATATATAAGAGTATTACGCAATACAGTGCATTCATAATAAATTAGATCTAGTTCAATTTGGTAAGTGTTTGAGTACATACTATTAGTCTAAAAAACTTGATAAAAAAGACGATTCAGCAAAAAGTACCCAAACTAATTAATCATTTTAATGTAGAAATGTATACACATAAGTGACTTCTGCTTTGTTTCGTAACACATACAACATTCTATAATACATTTTTTAACACATATGTATAAATTAGTGTTGCAATATTCAAATGCTAACATCTCAAAAATGTCTATTATATTATCTTTTGAAAGGAATTGCAGCATTTTAAATGCAAATATCAGAAATCTTCAAACATAAATAAGACAAGAATTTTCCTCCCACTTGAGAATTCATTTTAAAGTTATTCTGAAACTTGTTCTACCAATAAGGCGCGACTCAAAGCTAATAAATATATATTATATTATAATATAAAGAACCAGATTCAGTTTTTGTTATATATCGATTTCTTTTTTTTTATTGTTTATCCAACACATTATTTAATAATAATTATTATGATACATTACAGTTGACAACTTATCAAGATTATTGATTCATTGCGTAATCGTTTTTCTAAAACTGAATGGCTTACTAGCAATATATAATTAATAGGCAGTTGAGAAATATTTATTTTTTATTTTGATAGATAAATGGCATTATAAATAAGTTTAAACATAATATAGTTATAAATACATCACACTGTTAAATTGCCTTAAGGGAATTTAAATAAAAAGAATCTTTGTAGTTTGGCTGACATTTTTCTGATTTATATGATTCATAATATGTTATATAACTCATAATATGTGTCAATGGAAATTTATTTTTAAATTTTCGTGGTATTTTTTTCATCATAAATAAAGAGAAAAAAAATAATGAATTTTAAAATCTTATACAAAATTCAAAAATACAAAATAATTAAGATTTATTTTAAAATATAAAAAAAAACCATTATAAATAATGGCTTATATTACCAAAATTTTCAAGTTAAAACACACTATTTGATATCAAATATAAGAGTGATACTTTTACTATAATCAGTCAATTGTTTGTATTTTATTAATAACCTTCCTTAAGCATAATATATTTTATAAATAATAAATAACGTTGTTCAATTTGTTCTGAATATTTATACTATTTTATACTATTCGGTATTTGCAGCTTACATCCTTTTGATAGAATAATGATTTTTGAAAGATCAGAGGATTACGCCCTTATATATTTTACGTTTTTTAAATAAATAATGTTTCTCAACCTTGTAAATTTTTAATATTGGATCTTTACAGTGCAAAGGTAATTTGTCTGTGCAATTGCATCTTATAGCGTAATTAAAATATTCAATTTTTAATATGCATTCAGATACAAAATATCAACGATAAGTATTTTGCGAGATTGGCTGTAAAATGCCCCGTTAAAAGTAATCTTTTAATTACGCTTAACAATATTGTGGAAATCCATGTTCTCTATATTTATAAAACACGTACTAAAAATATAAGGCAATACATTAAACATGATGAAATCGAATATGTTAATCAAACTGGTAGATCGATCGAAAGATGTTTGTCTATGCATGTGCAATTGACGTATCCTGAATTATGTGCGATACGTAGTGACGTTTCCTTGAAGGATATCCTGTAGCAAGCCAGGATGTCCCTCAAAGGTTAGGATGTCTTAATGAATCATAATATTACATTTAAGTCACGCGTGTAACGGATATATTCACACTACATAGTTTTTAATTATGTATTAGCACATCATAACGCTTAGCTATTAAAAATGTATCATATGCTATATTACGTATTGCCTTAAGTTTGAGACCATTTATTTATTCTAATATGTACGAAATTGCAAAATTTTCTAATACATAAAAAATACGTGAATTGTGATTATTAATAAATTATTTTTTTCATAATTAAAATACACACAAAATCCTTTTTTATAACTACAATTCCCATGTAACTATTCCTAAATCTTTTCAAGAGACGAGAAAGTAAAGATTCACGCAATAATTAGAAATATCTATTTCTACTCCCCTTCGAAAAGATCTCGTTTCACAGCCGTACTATTGCAAAAACTTATAAAAATCAAGCTTATTAACAACTGAATAACTATGTTTCTGTTAAGTAACCTGGTGTATTGATCTACATTCAGTTTTTCATGTTAGTTGTAATGATAGTATACAGGCATCAAAAAATTCAACGAAAATCATAAATATTATTTAGTAGTTTCCACAAAATTACAGTCATTTGGTAATCAAACCATATATGTACGTAATAATTTTAATCTTCGGTGTTTAAATACCTAATACTAAACAAATCTAAGTATGAGCACACATAAAAATGTTATTAAAGACATTTACATTGGAATCATTCAAATGTAAGATATAACATTTTATTTATTAACTAATGTGATGACATTACATTATTTAAAGCTGAAAAGACAACAATAGACGGTTTTTATAATATTATCGATAAAATGTGTCATTTAAAATTGACTCTTCTTTTATTGCAAATTAAAGAGATTGTTGTTTTTTTGAATAATTATTGGACATCAAAAATATCCTGTTTTTTGACATTTAACATTTGATTCAGTTTTTTTGTGAAAACTCGTTATATTTATTCAAAACAGATTAACTAACAGCTTTTTTATTATTTTAGATTTATTTACGATGAGAAATTTTGGCAATATTAGAAAAGAAAGTCACATAAATTTAATACGATTGTGTCTAAGCTTTTCAGTCGCAAATGCTGACCGCTCCAATCGATTATTGAACAAACTCGATGAGGTTTTCATTTTTCACCAGCTTATGGTAACACTTATACTACTATTTTTCTTTGAAAATTATTTAATAGCCATAAGACATGAAACATTAATGTGTTTTTATAAAGAACTCACTAATTAGGAAACAAGTAATGATTATAAAAAACGTTATATATTGCGTGAGTTACATGTCTCTAATTAGAGATCGAACTCTACCTGCATCTTCCTTAATTTTTCAGTTTTTAATTTCCTGAAATATCATCAGGTATTATTTGTTACACGTATCTAATATTTGAGAATATTGACATGACTTGTAGGAAACAAAGCGATACTCTTATTGTATTAATTCATCAAGATCTTGCTTCGTGACCATATACCATATGTCCACATAAAGAAAGGCTATAGTCAATATACAATATATCTTACTTAATGAGTGCTATATTTGCACTAGTGTACTACACATAAGATATAATTAAATAACTAGAATTCTTATAACAAACTTTCTAAAACTATAAAAGCCAAAAATAATTATTGTTTTTTTTATAATCTACGACAATATGGTATGTATATCATTATAGTCTTCTCGCATAAGGAATTTATCAAAAATAATAAAACAAAATCGGGGCAATATTTCGTGTAATTTTATTCGTAATTATTCTTGTTTTATAATTCTATAAAAGTCAATAGTTAAATATTAAAGAATAATTATATTTTTAATGTGATTTTTAAATCTGGTAATCGTATTGTAGTTATGTAGTTATGTAGTTATGTAGTTGTTTTCAAATATTTATCGAATTCACTATGTATTTTACAATAATATTGCTAACTGTGAATTATTTACAGAAGGTCATTGTAATAAGCGATATGTTTTAAATAAATTCCAGGTTTTTTTATCATGTTTCACGACCAGTTAGACTCGTGTGAGTACCGAGCAATTACGGCCAGCCCATCGCAGTGGCCCGCGTAACGGTCCCAGCACTTATGACAGCATCGATCGAAATGGCGATATTCAAAATGGCCGCGATTTTTATTTTTCAAAATGATCACACGTCCGCGGCAAAATTTCGCGCTCTTGCGTGTGCGCAGGCGCGCGCAAGAAAAACTTTCGAATATTCTTATAAGGCTGGTGAGTGTGGCTTACCGGCGCGAGCGCTCCCAGAAACGAGTTGGCATTGAGGCGAGTGTTGTGCAACGGACAGTGACGTCACTGCAGTCTCAACAGTGTCTGCCCACACCGACAACTTCGAGGTCCGGTTGGGCATATTATAGATTTATAAAATATACACTCACTTAACGTACCGTACAGAAATCACGGTTGACCAACGTTTTTAATACTTTATCCCTCACTGAAAAGGTGTGACTAATGTCTGTAATATTTAACAATTCAAACGATACATTGCGTACAATCAACTATTAAAATTTAAACAAAACCATTTTACTTTTCAGTGAAGAAATGCAGTAAGTTACTGTACAAAATAAATAGCATTATAAATTTACATTTATTTTATTATTTCCTTATTAAGCATGCAAGACAGTAAAATAACGTAAAAACAGATAAACGGTGTCAATTTAATTACGTGTGACTTGCTTAATTACTTTATACTTGTTGACTTACAAGGTAATTTTAATAAAATTGTATGAAAAATGTTACATCGAATAGATTTTTTATACATTTTTTCGTGCGCATTTATTTATCTGTATGCAAAACCACAATACAATAGAAACCTAATTAATATACTACTTTCGTTCTTTCATGTATTATCTAAATACTTACTTTCCTCTCTATCACTTGCCACATCCACACTCATTAATTACTTGGATGTATACCGCGATGTAACGAAATGAAGCGTTCTTCAACATGCCAGAAGTGTCCCAGAAACAGCTCCCCAAGATCTTGTCTGGCTTGCAATTAAGTTTGTGTAATTACTATTCTAACTAAATAATCCATATTAATATCTAGCCTCTTTGAGAAGAGACCTTATAGTCTATTATACTATACATTCAAAATACTCACAAAAATCGTATTATTTAGATAAATTATTTTGTTGTTTTTATAGGCAAAAAGTGCTACAAAAATACAGTATTTGAAACTGTAATATTTCGTGCTTAACAAATGTATATATTTCCTGAAAGCGTAATAAAAATGTTATTGAAAATATATTCTAGTAAAGAAATATGACGATCATTTGTACAATGAGCATTTTCTGCAATTTAAACGAATATTGTTTTTATATTTATTTAGATTTAATAATTATTGTATAAACTCACGTCATTTTAATTGGCTGTTATAGTTTGTATTATATCAACATGATTATAATTATCACCTCAATTATTAACGACATGTATAATTAGATTTGGCGACAAAACTTACCAGGAAGTATTGTCGATATATAACAATTGCTAAATAAGATGTCTAATACATTATATCGCATTAACTCAATGAAATATAAAATGGCAATATTCCTAATTATTGTATTAGTGGGATGATAGTAAAAATAAAATAACTAGAGAAAAATATGTATTACTTTTATGTTTGCATTGAAACAATAAGGAAATGATTATTATATGTAAATATTCGAGGCTTTAAGGTGTGTCTAATCAATTATTACTGTAGTGAGTACATGACCGTTTAAAATATATTTCGAAGGCTTGCGCGTTACAGTATATTTAATTTGGCCATACGTTCCCGAGGCAGAGCTTTTTAATAATATATCATACGTGTATTATATATAAAAATAACTGTATCATAAAACATTTGTAATATAATAAATGCTACCACATTATTTTCGGCTTAAACAAATGATTTTTTTTACTTTTCAATGAATTCTGCGTTCACTTGATGTTAATATATATGTTTAATACAGTTTAATTACAAACCTCGTGTATTACTTGCATGTCGCAGATTTAAATTATGAATATACTATTCGTATCCATTTCATAATGTATTAATTGAAGAAATTGTACGTAATTTGTTACTATTATTGAATTGGGAAACGTAAAATCACTTGACAACATGTCACAAAATATTTACTATTTACGTTGAAGTATATTAATCATCTATATGACTGCCTTTTAGTAAGTATAACATATAATCTCTCTGTCAAAACGATATAATTAGAAATTTGGGATGCTGTATGCTCTGTTAATTGTGAGAAAAGGAAACGTATAACACATTTTAAACTGCCTACGCTAAAAAAATATTTCGTATATGTGTAGTTTATACTGCAATGTACCTCGTAAGAATATTTTTTATGATGTACTAACTAATAGATGTTTCATTCAATACATAGAAACACTGTTTTGTCTTCGTATACTTTATTAAGTATACTAACTATATTTAACAATGTTTACAAATAGCCACATTACCCGGCTTTGACTGGGATAGATTTAAAGGTATCGTTATTCAAATCAAATCAATGCTATTCATAATTTTACTATAAATCGATTGCTTAATCTGCAAGCCAGCCAAATTTAGTTGCGTAAAATGTGCAGGAGCATCAAGCAAAAAATTATGAACGTGCATGGAGTTGGCCGATTGTGTGAGTGATTTTACGAATTTCATTTTTTTGTAAATTTTGTACGTTCTGTGTGCGATACAAAAAATAAGGGTGAATAAAATGGCATAAATAGTCAGGCTTTTGACCATGTACGAAGTTGGCTGTTTTGCAGATTAAACCGTTGAAATGTATTTCAATAATTGGCCATATATAATATTGTTAGTCACTTATTGTTAATTATTGTTGGTAGTGTTAAAAGATAAAAGTAACACAGCTATGTTATAGTAGTCAACATAATGGATACATTTTTACGTCGTTAGTGTTCACTACTTGGGAGAAATTCTTGCGAGTGTCAGACATACGCGTATATATTTTCTGTTTTTAGTACAGATTATCATAAAGCTTAAATAGCGTATTTAATTAAAGAAGATTTCTTTATTGTGTGCACTCACAATTACAAAAATAAAAACCTTGTCACAATTTCCATGGATTGCACATTTTGTGTTAAAATATAATTTGAAAGTCGTTAGCATTTCGGCGTGTCGGTAAATCGTATGATGGTTTCGCAAAATCCTCTCTGCGTGAAGCTTGTCAAGAAAATTCGAAAAGTAAACACCATTTGTGCTTAATGAAATAATATTTTTTTCACAAATGACTCTTTGACGATCGAATAATGACCTCATGTATTTAAATATAACCTTAGGTCACAAACGAAGACCTGCCGAAAGGCTTTTTGATTGATGCACTGCAATTTAATTTCGGATGAGTAAATAATTGACACAACTGTAAATTTAATATATGTGCTCGTTATTTAATTATATAAAACCAAAAATAAATTAAGAAATTTACCAAGCATACTTGTGTAGACAGGAAGTTGAAAAATACTTAACAATATTTTTACAGTATTTAATTTTCAGATTTACAGGCGATGAATTGATTCATTTTATTTTGTAGGACGTCAACACTTTGTCAAATTATAGTGGTTTTAAATGAACGATTTATACGTTGCAGATTTAGCATAGTGTTCATAATATCTTGATCATTTTTTACTCATATCAATCGTTGAAACGTCATAAACTTTATTATCTTTTTAACAAATCGATTTGCAATATAACAAATCGTATAAAATTTGAAATAGAATAATTCAACAATCACACTAACATCTCTTTACGACAGAAAAATGTTTACTAATATATTTTAGTTGTCACACCATTCTTAAGACTAAGACCGATCTAAAAGCAGTCTTAATGTTAGTTTAACGTGTGAAAAATTTATTATTAAACCATTTTGAAATCGTAGATTTATGTATTATAAAGAAATTGTTTAGCTTAAGTTGTTATCTTTAATTACATGTAACGTTTTAACGAGTTAGACAATTAGATTCTCAATCGTACATATAATATAAATAACTAACGACTTTTTAAAGATTGGGCTCCTGAAATTGTTCAATCTTGTAAGATACCAAATAGGAATAATCATTTTTCATATGTCTTTTATTATGGTGGTCTAAAATCAGAGCGTTCTGTTTTTTGCATCTGTCACCTATACAGCTATGATATAGAAAAGGCATTAATATGTATGTTTTATTTCGCATAGGAATGGCGCCTCTAATGAGTCATATAACTTTTTTGTCAGAGTATATTGGAATGCAGCGTGGGTTATTTTATACCGATAGTTAACATCTGTCATTTAATTATCAAGAAACGAACAGGACAATTAATTTTTCATCGAAACGTTACAAAAAAGGCTTCCTTTTTGAGAAAATGTATTAAAGAGATACCTAAATTTGATTATTTTGCCTATTCATTATTGAATTAAATAATTAAATTGTGGAGAAAAAGTTAAACGATTGAAAGAGGTTAATAAACTTAAATTTTTAAAAATCTTGCCACTGTGAAAAAGATAATTTGCGTTTTCGAAGACGTCGTCGTCGGCGAAGTTCTATGAAAAACATCTAACTGCTTTAGCATCGGCTGTAATTTCCAAAGATGTTTTGTGCGGACATAATGATCGTGTATATATTCATTCTGTACGGGAAAGTTTCATGTCATCATTTAAGCTGTAGATATTGCACTAAAAAGTTGATATGAAAAGTGACGCTCCGGAATTTGCGACGTCTCGTGAGAACTTCCTGGCAATTAGAGATGAGGAATTTATTACCGACTGTTATCGATCGCGTAAAGATATAATAAACTTTCAAAGCCAACAAATATCTATAAAAGCTCTGACACAATTGATAAAAATATCAGTATCTATTGAAGTAATTGGTTGCATCAAAAGAGAGATAAATGATGCTGAATAACTTCAAAAGAATGCTTTAGAAAGCGTGCTTTAATCTGTTACCCACTTCTGCTAATTTAGCGATTTGAATTATTTCATAAAAGATAATCATTAATTTATATAAACATATGATACTGTTATTGTATGACATTGAAACTCAAAACAGTAATTAATATGTGAAGTAATATAATGTATTTATCATCGTTAAAACATAATATGCTGTTTTAAATGATAAACTTCTCTATTCAACTGCAAGGCATTGAATATACTGATAAATTTTATTGAAAATCTCTCATTAATTGATCCTTATTTTTATAAAATGTATATTAAACATTATATCACTTTTATACATTGTTAGATCGATACATTTGTACATAAACATAATAATTAAAACAAATGACGCTATTTAATATTATTATTTTATAACGTTAATATAAATATAAAAACTTTATTGTGATGCGATATTCTATAATCATATAACATTCGTCACATACGACTTTTTATTCCAGCATCTCGTTAGGTATACATGTAATTTATAGACCACCCATATGTAGATTTTTCTAGAGATATAATGTGTTAATGCCTTCTAATTATATTTCCCGTGACATGATTTAATCAATTCGTACTCCGCCACCAAATCTGGTTCAATATATTATATATATATAATATAATACGAATATTTTATGAGATACCGTATTGGTTGTGAGTCTGTAGTATTGGTATATGAAAAGGTGGCGAGAGCATTTAAAGTTTAAGAATTAAATTAATGATCTCGAAAATCCATTAGACTAAATGTTAGGTGGTGTATATTTGGAAACATGTCAATGGCGGTTTATAAAATAAGCTTTTATATTTTATACAACGAAATTTTGTTATTTATTACTAGTGATATACTTTACAGTATAATCAATATATTAAAAAAATTACATTTTTTCAAAATTAATCACTAGTGGTTGTTGAATGAGGTATTTTATGTTTAGAAAGTAACATAAATAAATTCTCTAAATGTAAAAAAGTGAATAATAATTATGTTGATCATAGTTTGTTGATACCAAATGACATGGTATTAATATTAATAAATAAGACTGGAAAACGACGTCAATAAGACCAAAAATTCTAAAACACCATCCAAAGGCGCAGGACTGGATTTTAAATAGTCGAGAAGAACATTTGTCAATTCACGTCTTCATGTTGCGGACATCTATATATATACTCCATTTTTATCGCAGAAAACTTTATACCATGTAAATCCATATGCTCCACGCTTAAAGCGGAAGTAGTATTTAAAAAGAACATGTAAGTTGCGATAAATTAGACTCAACAATAACGAATTTGTTCATTCAAATTGTTTATATTGCTTCAAAATGATGAAACTTAAACTCTTAGGCTGGGATAGTGAAATTTTAAATAGATTTATTTTTTTGAATTATAAATCGTCGTAATAGCTCAAGACTTGTAAATGGAACCTTATTATATTCAAAACAATTACTTAGGCTATATTTAATTATATTATTTTTGTCTAAATATATAATAATACATAATAAATAATATGACATTGAAAGAGACGATAAAATTAGCGTTTTTTCGCTGCGATCAGTACACAATAAAACAATTACAACTTTGACTGACAGAGGCGACAAAATATTACAAACATTTCATTAAAATGCCGACACCGTTTTCAGAAAGAAATATTGAACAATACTGAAAAGTGAGGAAGCTTGCGTGGTATGAATAACTAACCACTGAACACGGATCGAGCTTGCATATAATTTCTTGATACAAAGTAATAAATTGATTTGAAAGCTCATTTTGTTCATTTTTTTATTTAAATTTCTTGGAAAGCTTTGGAAGATAAGAATTTACTATTAGCATATTTTGCGGATACTTCTGTCACAATTGATTAATGCTATTTGATTTTTGATTAGTATTCTATGATAGCATGCATAAATTATATATTTATAAATGTGTTATATCCAGGATATGGATACAAGATGTATAAATATACGATTTATTTAGTTACAAATTCAAATAAGTATTATCGAAATTCAAATTATTTTATCAAGATAAAAAGTTAGAGAATTCTCGTCTGATTTGTGAGTTCATAGATTTACATACTTTAGCCCGAATTAAATTGATGTGTTATATCTATCACTCAAGATATTAATAAAATAACCAACAAAAAATGTTCGTAAAATGTTCTCTGATTTTATAATATATTTGTGATCCGTCTCAGATTAGAAAGTTTCATTTAAATTTAAAACAGTATTCAAATATATGCCATAAAATTTATGATTTAAATTTTATAATAATGATGCTATAGGTTACAATAAAGTGAGATATAATAAACATAATGATAGATGTAAACGATCGTCAATATTCGTTTCACAACCTTAATCGCAGTTTCACACCCGTACTGATTCTACAACTGTCAAATCTAATAGATGGGTATATTAAAATAATCTGCTAAACTATAACCTAGTCTAGTCTCACTTAAAGAATAAACTTTTGAATATTTTTTTAATTTTATTCTCAATATTTCTAGATCAACTATAATTTTTTTTTTTTGTTAAGTTACGTATTTTTTTTAAATATAAACGTTCGCATACGTGTTGACATTTAAACTATTTTTCATTCCTAGTTTACTATAGCAGTCTTAATTTTTTTAACATTCAGCTTGAAAAAATGTTAGAATATGTGTTTTTATGTAATGAAAAATTACTGTTGACATGTTTCATTCGTGTTGTAATTAATTGCGAATTCAAGGATCAAATCAGCAATTAATTCTCATTGTTAAAGACTTTATTCTCAAACGAGTCCTTCCTACGCGAGCCACGTAGGCTCAGTTATTGACGATATATATCATAGGATACCACAAAGGTATTTATATAGGTATATCTCATATACATTTATACATTCGATACGTGAAAATGTAAAATCGAATAAGAATCGAGGTCTCGACACCCACGCCAAAGACTGTCGCGAAGGAAATCGAGTGTGACGGTAGCATTAAAAAACATATTGACTGGTTATGTCGTTTGACCAAATCCATATTTGAAAAAATGAGTTGGCGTCATTATTATATCCTGGAACCAAAATTGAGTCATGATTTAGTGAAGATTTCAGCCTGACAGCTATGATCAATGTCTGATATTAGAATCGTATGTAAAATACATATAAATTTTCTCTGATCTCTGCATCGACCATGGAAAGAAAATATGACGTAACCCTTAATTTAAAAATACACTTTCGTTCAATATTATAAATGTACACAACTTAATACACGTTTGATCAAAAACACGTAAGATGAAAATGCCAAATTAGTGTCTAAGATTAAGTTTGAAAAAAGGACAGCCTGGCCAATTTGCGACCAAGCAAAAACGCTTCCACCTAATCAATTTAATTAGTTTTTCTTAAATTACTTATTAAATTAATATCACTTTGACTAAAAAAGTACCATTTCTGGTCTTCATGCACTTCAAGGTTGTTTCTATGAAATGTTTTGACTTTGGATCAAAATCATCAAATAAACGTTTTTTGGGCCTTCTGTAGAATTAGTTATATGTAGCTTACCTCCTTTTTCTTTTACACAGTCGATAAAATATGCATAGTCGAAAAAATATATTTCAATGCGTGTATTGATATTTATATTTATGACAATTGATTATGAAATCTGATTTGTATCAACATCAGCATGATTTAAGAGTTATGACCAACTTGTTAAGAAAAATGTTTTAAAACGTTTAATATTTGAGTTTTTTAATAGCCCAATAGTAAGAAATTCAAATTATTTAATAATACACACTGTCTATGGTGATTTTAAGCCACATTTTTGGTGATTACCTAGAGATAATATCTTCAATTTACTAAATACCAAATTTCATGTACATATATCGTTTTTGTTTCGTTACCAAAAATTTCAAAAATCCAACTCATCTGATGTCATTATTAAAGAAAGTATCGTAAACATTTTTGATAGGCTGTAGTTTATTACACGTGTATCATCAAGTAAGTTTCTCTTTTCTGTTATCGTCATTCGTGTAGAATCGTTTTATTTTTTAATTTAAATCCCAAAGTACTCGGCAACTAAAGGGTTAATATGATATATAATTGTTTCGTATTATCAATGAAAATCTTATAAATTTTATTTGTTTAGACAATGGTGAAATTTGATATATATAATTATATTTTTATTGTTTGCTTGAACGTCTGTGAGATTCTAATATTTTAATTATGTTATATAATTGCCATGTTGCTATTATAAAAGTGTATACTATTAATTAATTAAGAGAATGCGACATTCTTAACAACCTAAGTTGCCATGGTAAAATCTATTAGTTTTTATTTATATATAATTTATAAAAGATATTAATTTTATATCACATTAGTCATTTTTTATGCATGATATTGCTTATCAAGTTTTCAATTTTTCGTCTTTACGATAAATATTTCGTCCATTTGACCTGTACCACAAAAGCTTACCAAAATTACCAAAATAAATATTGATGTCATGAGATTTTAATTTACAATAATAAAAAAACATTATTATTCCGTTTAATCGCTATTATATAGTTACTACTTATATATTGAGCTGTAAATATAGACGTTAAAATATATTTATAAACTATAAGTCATTTGAAAAAATCACAGATTTGTATGTAAATAACTGAACTATTTATATACATTATTCAAATGAATACGTTTTATTTTGTCTACATACATTGACTGAGATGTCATAGGTGACCTCTGATGCAATAAAATAATGCTGACGTAACTAGATTATACATGACATACAAATATACTATATTTGCCAATGGTATCATTCAGCATTGACATAATATTTGAAACCGTTCATTGGTATCATTTATCATATATACCATACGGTACACATTAACTTTAATGGAAGTGCATAAAAACGTATTTATTTATATGTTTTTCGATAATGTATTTTTACGATTTAAATGACGAAAAGATTTCAATTTAATCGTCTCTAATATGAATATAAAATATATTGAAAGAAATGTTTTATATTTTAATGGTATTTTTAAAACTCTTTGCTCGGTGGTATGTTCATTTACGGTTATTATGGTTGATTTACAAATATTTTACATGCAAGGTCGAGGTGTTGGCCATAATCAATTCATTGTACACAATATAAGGTTGATCTTTATATTCATTTAGATATTCTTCATACTTCATCACCATTTATGACCTTTCGGATGCCTACCGATAGATTTTGTAAGTGAGCCTGTACATCTTGCGAGAACCAGTTTGAAGTCAAAAACATCATCGACTTTTAAAATATGTTTTCGAGACATAAATTATTGTATTTTATTGCCTGTTTGAACTTTAAACTTTACAAATGGCCATAATGCGGATCGCCATCTTGCAACAACTCTCACTTTTTTTTTACTGCATCTTTAAGGATACATTCTAATTTTTTCGTAATTAATTTAATTTAGTTATGCAAACGACTACGAATTTAATTATTAAAATCGTGACTTTATATCAAGTAGTTTTACGTTTTTATATTATCTAAAAAACAATATGTAAAGATACATCCATAATGCGAAAATTATCATGCTGGAATTTTGTATTAAAAAAAGTGGCTTACTTGTTATATGTATATTTCCAAAGACTGCACTTATAATCGAAACAACTTTGAGAATATTAATTGAGAGACTATTAATATTTAAATTTTCTGAGTTTTTATATCGAAGTTGTTTCTAAAATGAATTTGTTCCATCAGTTTTTTTGTTGTTCTTAATGCTTGCTAATTTTCATAACAGCATTTTAATGAAAAAAAAAATTGTTATTTAAGTCTCATCATTAAAGGTGAAAGATTGTTTTTTAAGATTTCTTATGGACCGGATTAGATTAGATTTAATAATTTAGTCGCCTTTTGTTTTCTAATTTGTTAAAAGGTGAACCAAACTTTTTAAATGCAAGATATGTGTACATTTTTAAGTCATAACAGAGAAATTGATAAATAACTGAATCGATAAGGTATAATTTTCACCGATTTTTAATAATTCTTATCAAATGATTCTAATTCATCTTGACTAGTCACATATAACGTTACTTTCACTAATTATGACTAAAAAGTTATTTCATATTATTTTGGTTGGTATAATTTTGTATACGGTCATTTCTTCAAGATATGTTATATTTAAGTTGATTACTATGTCGCTATTTCAATAAATATGTTGCGTTTCATAAATAATTATTTGTAGTATGTATTTTTTAAAGCGATGTTATATTAAAAAGTGAATATTTATTATATTAATAAGCATAATAAAACCTTATGTAGCAAAACCATCAATTGATCGCATTTCATGTAAAATATATTGCTTGCAATAGAATTAATTATATTAAGTATTACAGGCATGTGTAAGACGACAATATTAATACATACTAAAATAACCTTATTTTCAAAATATTCACATAAATATAAAATTAAAGTTATTGAAAATGAAGTATCGCATTATGTATAACATGAAATATAAATTGAAGACACGTATACTATTATATATTGAATTTTTAGAAATTTTTATTTAGAAAATTAACGGTAGAAGTGACTTTTTTATATATCGGCTATGAGAAGATCATAACCCTTCATTTAAAAAAACAGATTTCATTCAACAATCGCAATGTATACAACTTAAGTTTTATCAAAAGGATGTAAGCTGAATTGCAGAACTATTGTCTAAATTTAGCTTTTAAGTTTTAAAAAAGGATGACCTGTCAAATTTTCAACCAGGAAACATTTCCTTCTAATCAATTTGATTGATTTTCTTAAATAGCTGATTCAATTAAAAGCAGATAAAACAGCAATTTTAGTCTTCATGCATTTTAAGGTTGTATAGATGTAATGTTTTAACTTTAATGTAAAATAATCAAATAGACGATTTTCGTGCCTCCTGTAAAATTTGTTATTTGTGGGCAACGTCCTTTTTCCTTTCCACATTCGGTATATCATAACTGCATTTAAATGCATGCAATTATATTTAAATACATATCTACAACATAAAATAAAGAGTACATTTGTGTGTATGTCTGTCACCAAAACTACTTCCAAATTGTGAACATTAATGATATTAACTTTTTACATCTTATTTTAATTGCTATTTTTAAGTTAACTATATTACTTTTAACTTAAAATTCTATCACCGACAATCAATTAACAAGACAAAATAAATATTGTATGCGGTAAATTATTGAAATAAATCTGTATTGATAGAATGAATAAAAGTAAATTGCATACAAAATGACTTAAATCTATGCCAAACAAAACTAGATAATAAAATTAGTAATATTTATTTTTTTGGAAATTTGTTGTCGCATAATTCATTAACATCTTCGGTAGGACGCCATTTTTTCAATGACCGACTTATCCGATTATTTTATAAGTAGCTATTAGATGTCGCTATGAGCGCGCCGAGCAAATATCACACGAGTTATATTAACAAAGGCCAAAAATGAAAAGTGTTTATTTAAATATTGAAATCATATCGCGAACAAGTTTCATTCTGATCTCGACCTGATTATGCATTTAAAAATCCATTGTACTCGCACCCACATGTCTGCTTAACAATAAGAGGTTTTCGTCTTAGCCGCCCGTAGGAGTCACTTGAATAAGTGTCACATAATTTTTAGAACACACGAATATTTTCTTACATAATATCCATTAACCTTAAATTTACTAAAGTATCACCTAAATTCAATCATCATTTGTACTATTGAATATAAGACTGACATTTTAACTTATACAGTATTATTTTTTTTACGATATCCACTACAAAAATGTACTTTATGAATCTAGAAAGTAAGAAGATATACAATTAATAAATATAGAATAGATTATATATTTCCGCATTGTGAATAGATGACGACATACCTTGGAAGTTTGCTTAATAAATTTGGGCACCAGTTCTGCCTTTTTTATTATTTTTTATAAAGTAGGAATTTAAACACAATCGTTGACTTCGAAATACGTATAGTAACCTCACGACTACCGAAGAAACAGTTAATATTACATTTAATATTTAATATTAATTAG
>JAGVSQ010001821.1:0-27221 GCA_022683975.1 Rhyacophila evoluta | reverse complement strand
CAAACGTGGATGTGTCCCTTTTTAAACGTAATGAGGCCAAATGCTCTTTTAATCTAATTTTTAAGCTACGTGTCGTTTTACCAATATAAAAATGGTCACAGTTATTACATTGTACCCTATAAATACCTGACCTATGTTTGAAATCTAATTGGTCTTTATTATTGATGATTACAAATGATATATGTACAAATACTTTTTTGAAATATGGTTTTTCTTTATAATATCTCCACTGAGGGTCTAAAAAATCTATATTTTGTCATTCTGTTGGAAATTTAATAAGAAAATTAGATCGTACAATTAGCTTAGCAGGATTAGTAGATTAGCAATTTATATAAATATGAAATCTAATTACTTTTTTTGTAATTATAATAAAATTGGATTTGTTATAAGTATACTTTCTTTCTTTTACATATTTTTTTATACTTTTTTTTCATCAGATTTGCGAAGACTCAAAGGAAAGACGTTTCATCTTGTTAATCATATAAATTTCTAACTTGGGATTAAAATTATTCTTGCTCTTTCCTTTGCTGTGGTTTTATATAAATCGGACACTTTGAAAATAAAATGTATTGTCATAAGTGAATAATAAAATCTCCCTAATAAAGAGTTTGAAATAAAATGGATAAAAAGACAAAAAGAATTATTTCAAAAATTATAACGTATTTGGCCATAATATAATAATTCCAAAACAAAAAGCTTCAATAAGAATGCATGCTTGACAAAAAGTCATGAGCTTAAATTCCATAGATAAACAAAAAAAGAGTGTATGATATTGAAATCAAGTAATTAATATTTTTATTGACAATCACTGCTTGTGAAAAAAACTTCATGTTTGTGTATTGTGTATGTTGTAAAAATTCATAAAGCTGTTTTTGAACTAGATAAGATTACAAAAATTCTAACCACAGAATTATTTCTGGAATGAGAAACATCGGAAGAAAACATACATTTCGATTAAAACCGTTGAAGATGATGTAATTATATATTCAGAATACCTAATTTATTTTGATATAATGATACTAAAAGTAAAATAATCATTTGAAAATCATTATTGTACAAAATTTTTCAGCTCGCTTTTTTTCTTATTGTTGTTTATGGCATAATAGTTGCTATGATTTGCAGATTGATCGTGACAGATTTTTTTAAATATCGGTTGCCTACCAATTATCATTTGATTGCTTTTTAAAATTAATTTAATTTAAAATTAAATGTAACCATATGAAGCATCAGGGATTTGTACCCAATTTGTTGTTTATCAATCCACTTGAGTTTTTCAAAACTGAAAATTTAGTATGATCTTATACATCCTATGGCTATCTTCTTAGTGTAATTTTTAATAAAAAAAAATCTTTGCTATGCGTATCTTACCCTTCAAAATTAAGTAACGGTTGAGAGTAGATACATTCTAGCTGTTTTCATTGACACTATTATAATTATGACTTACATACTATGCTATAATTTTGTTATTAAATTTTGCAAATTCAAGCGCCAAAATATCAGGAATTACCAAATCGATCATTAATAGGATGAATTTTTATTTATCGGATAATAAGCGAAGAAAAAAATAATTATTGTTTTTTTAAATTCTACTCCATCGTGTAATATGTGTAATTAAAATACACGTGGACAAAAGAACAGAAACAAAATTGTTGTTTTATGTCATTAGGGTAAGTTTTAAATCGCATGCCGCACTTGCAACCTAGCGGAACCTAATGCATGTAATAAAAGTTTTTTTGTTTTGATTTCACTTGTCTATCTAGATCTATACAAGTCATTAATAAAGGGGTTGGTAAATTTAACAGAGCTTTTTCAACAACTGGGGTGCAACCACAAAAATACTTATATTCGTTTGATTGAAAAGCTTTGTAATGAAATATACATTGTAGATATGGCACGAAATTTGCTGGAATGGTAATTTAGCCGTTACAAATATTTTTCGCAATTGCATACCATACATTTATCATTTCTACTACATATAAAAATTCTATCATTGTGAGGATTCCATAAATGGAATACATGGATACCCGCATTGTTAAGACTTCTTCTGACAGATTTTAAAAATAAAAAATCCATGTCAACCAATTTTCAAAACTATAAGGAGTATTTATATAAGGATCTTTGAAAATTTTAAAAATCCTCCAGCTGTCGTATTTTAACTCATAATCTTCAGCTCTGAAGCGCGCACGCTAAACTCTCGACTACTCCGGTTAATACTGTAAACAAGTTTATAAATATATGAATGCGATGGAAATGTATAAAAGCTTTTGTAGTTTTTTAACATGTCAGTAAAATTTAATACTTAACTTTCTTTGTCTGTATTTATAATGAATAAATTTGATAGAATTTATTTTTGTAAAATATACAATGGTCTCAACTTTGAATGCTTTTCAATTATCATATATACTGGTTATTTTCGTTAAAATTTGGTAATGTAGAGAGATTTGGAAACAGGAAAATGAACTTATTTTTTTTTTCAAAAATTTTAATAAAGAAACTTTAGACCGAATTTTAAGCTTTGATTAATAACGGTTCTTATTCATGCCAAAAACGATTATTAAAATGAGATGCTCCCAAAACGAAAATAAAGGGAATAAAATTAATCTCCTCGTCCTACCTTTGTTTTTAATTATTCAATCGATAAATCATCAATGTTTTATTAATTTTTGCTTATAAAACTTATGAAGATATAATAACATTTAATATAAAGAAGCTTTATGAAAAATTACAGCTTTAAAAAGTTTCCTGGAAGTATAAAGTAGACTAATGTTGCTATTCAATCTTCATTAGCATTTTCTAGGTTGTACATTAATAAAATAATAAAACTTGGTTAGTATATAGTTTCGACATGAACCATTGTTTATATTTAAATAAAATTATAAAGACTTTTCTTTCTTTCTGTTTTTAGAAAAAAAAATGAAATCAATTATACTGTAAAAATATCGTTCTAGACATTGTAAACGATATCATATTTATTTTATTTTATAAGTATAGATAATTTAGAAAAAAACGTCGTAAAAAATATGCATTTGAATATGCAGTAAAATATTTTGGGTGTGTTTTTAGATAAAATTTCGATTAAATAAAAAAAAAAATATTTCTATTTTATCAAAATGCATGTGGGTATTTTATGTGCTCTTTTTTTAAATAAATGTAGTTTCTTTTCGGTATTAGAAAAACAACTAAAATATTTGATAAAAGTACCCAGTGGCCGAGAAGTTGGCTTGCGTACCATTGTATCTGGGAGATACGTGTTAGATTCCCACATCTCCTGTATTTTTTTAAATCCAAAAAAGCAAGGCTGGATGTTTAGTAAAAATTTGCAGCCAAGAAATACTCGTGAAAAATTTGAACTAAGAGATATCTTTACATTGCGGAGATCTAAATACTCAATTTCTTCGGGTGGACATCTTTACGCCATGTAGATCCATATGCTCTATTTTGAGATTGGGCATGGTAAAATATTTATTTTTTGTCTCTCGTGTATAATAAAAGATAAACGGTGTATACATATCTCAAACATCATATATTTATATTACATAAATAATATGATTTTGCGTTGGCCCTGCAAATCAACGTTGAATACAATGTACAGTCAAAATACGATATACAATAGTTAATTTCTGAAGACTGAAAGTGAAGTTCTGTAGTTAGTAATTCGTATTATAAGATATGTTGACATACCCATTTTAAATGATCTTGACGATGATCTCTGTAATGATTGTTGTGGCGTAAAATAAATAAAAGTATTCCGTACACTTGTAAAACTATTATTTATATAGATACAACATGTATGATACAAAAATTATATGTTTATTGTGAATTAGAAATTATGAACCATATCGAGTCTTAGAGAGTAAGTATAGCCAAGACTAAACCGTTACATCTTCTAGAGAGTCTATCTATCAATATCACATATATCTAGATAGATGGTTTATGACAAGAAGCTTTTTTTGTAGATTCATGAAAATTACTTAACCAACTAGATAAGACATTGAGATTTATAATACTAGTGCATTGGTAGAAAGCTGTTAAATAATTATATTACATTATTAGGATTATTAGTTGTATTAATAGATTCCTACTTTATATCATTCAAAATTATAAAGACTCAATAGTAGTATAGATGATGGTGTCGCCGCTTTATAACTATAAAGAATTAGTAATTTATATAGTATTAAGTTATTATACTATATTCTATATATATATTATTATGGAACAATATTGAAAATAATGTGATGTGGGTAAGTTGGTAGTAGCTGAGCCAAAAAGTAAATATAATATATTTATAATATAAGACACAAAGTTGGATATTGGTTATTGGTAAAAATAGAAAAGTATCAAATTTACATTTGAATTTATATAAAACCACGATTAAAATAGAAAATTATACATCTACGTTATCTATAAATAAATATTCACCATGGGTTTTGGATTACAAATTCCAAAGTCATTGCTGTATATGTTGTAAAAATAATTTATTATTCACGTTAAACAATATAATATAAAATGATTTGTGTATGATGATTACATATCATTTAAAAAATCCCATAGAGAAATTAATACACCTACAGTTCAATCGGTATTTTCAATTCTCTCTGCGTGTTCAAAAGTACAACGCACAAAGACAACATGTTTTGTTTTCTTTTAGTCGGGAAAATGGAATGCAAAAAGTTTTTTTAATCAAAATTTCTTTGAGCAAACTTCGGCCGTTAAACAAATAAAGACAGTTGTTCGAAGAAAACGGAAATTGTGAATTTCGTAGTTAGATTAGCAATTATATCATGTAAATTCAATATTAATGCACTAAAACATAGAACGATTAGTAAGTACAATATCAACAATTGGTTGATTTACTATAAAAAATAACGAATCAAACTTCCATAGAACTTTAGCTTATTTATTTTCCTAATTGATTTCGTTTGAATAAATACTACAAATTAATTAGAACACGCATGGAATTAAGTGCACCGTAAATTTCTATACGACACTGTGACTATATTTATGATTATATATAGTATTCATGAAGCTATAATTTAAATTCAATCTTTTGTTTCGTCAAAATTTTTAATAAATGAGATGCTTAATATAATCTTAATTTTCAACAAATCTTCTACGAATTTAATTTATAAAAGACTTTGCTCTTAAATTTGACCATATAAATTATGGTATATGCATTACATATGTTGGTTGTTGAACGCTAAAATTGATTGATAAATAAAAGTATTTTTACAATGAATGTAATACTTATATTTAATAGTGTGTATAATATAGAATTGTGAAGTTCATGTTGTACAATTGAGGTTTTATTAACGCTATGTAATTTACAAAAATAAAACAAAAGTTACAACCCGTTAAGCTAATTGAATACAAATATATTTAAATATTAAAAAGCTTTGAGTTAAACATAAAGTTTTGTGAACTTTAAATCCAATAAGGCTTATATGTCAATACAAGTTTACATTAAATTTGAACAAAGCACAATAGTTTGACATGCACCAAAGCTTTGAAAATTTATTCAATCAAAAGTTTCTCGACGATTTATCTGTCTCAAAACTTTAATGAAATTGAACCAATCATTTTAATAATATATAAGGTCGATACCGCATAAAAAATATTTAAAAAAATGAATAATATTGATTAAATTTAACTAATACGGTCGGAGTAAGGATACAGATGAACCTACACTGTTAATGAAAAGTTTTTTCAGAAACCTCAACGCCCAACTCCATGCTTCCTATACTAGCTGATACCCTCGAAGAAATATTAATTATGTATACTATAATTAATATCATATTTTCATAAAAATTGATTATATTTATCTATAATATTTCATTCTAAATATATAATGAGCGTTTTTCCTTTGTATTCATTATTATACATTAGATTGATAATATGTATTCACAAAGACAAGCAACGAAAAACTAAACAAATATTCGAACGCTTATAATTTTATTAATCTATTGTTTCTCTTGGTACATATTCATATGCGTTTACTATTAAATAATAAACATAAATACGCACGAGAAGATGAAAGTATAATGTATCTAAAGGAAGACAAAAAATCTCAAATGAAAAGTTTGAATCGAAAAATCAATGAAATTGCTTGGCTATACAAAAGGATAAAAGGTTATATTTTATAGAAATTTATTTGATGTGTTTTAACTCTAAAATGAATATTTTAATGAGAATAAATAGTTTTCAATTTGACTTATATTTTTATAAGCTTTTATTATTCTACACATTATGCCATCTTTAATGAATTCTCCATCCGCACACCCCGTCTCAGTTTTAATTTAGCGTATCCCAGAGCTTTGGAATCTAGAAGCGATCTACAAATTACAAATCACCTAAAACAAAAGTTGATACGCATTCTAATGTGTTAAAATTGAAAAAAATATGATGTAAAAACAAAAATATATACGTTTTTTGAAATACAACCAAATTGAAATTTTCCATAATTTTATAATAAAATATTTATTATCTATTTTAAAAGTAATAATAACACAGAAAATGGTCACTGAACAGTTAATCAGTTACACGCTTAGAGTTATATTTATGCACAAGTTAAGTGAAGATGAAATAATGGCCAAGAATGCAATAAAGCACTCACGCGGTTGAAAGGAATCTTAAAGTGTACTATATTTGAACCCGTTTACGATGAAATATAATACGGAAACCACTAAGGGTGATAAGCTTTCCCTTTGATTAGTTAACTATTTAATATTGACTGATTTCATGTCAGAAATAATGGCAGAGTATAATTTTTTAGCTTTTAACTTACAAAGTTCGGTATAAGCAAAGCTTAGTTATATTAAATTAAAAAGTATGTGCCCCAAGCATGTCAAACTTAAACTCTCATACGAGCTTTTATATAAACATGGGTTAATTTTATTTTGTTTCAGTTTACGTGTTGCGAATAGAAGAAATTCTTAATTAAATAATGAATGAGCAACATTAATAAATAACTAAAGAGTATTATTTTTCCACATAAAAAAAAAACAAATGAGAAGTTATATTGATAAGCTGAACAATTAGTTTAACAAAACTAACTAACCATAAAACTATAGAGAGAATTTAAACGGTAAAAAAAATAAAATAAAGAGAGCCTGCCCAGTAAGTTGGATACATCGTAATATATTATAAAAAATAAATAAACCAACACCAATCCATACTCATCTCACTCGGGTGGAAGATATGAATAATCAAAGCGATTTTATTTAACACAACCGTTAATATCGAAAAATAAAGTGTAGACAAAATAGTAATAATGATAGCATTTATTTATGTGGGATGATAAATATTGATGTCTTTTCTCTGCTACCATCGTTCGTTCGCAGAGAAAAAAAATCGTTTATTTATTTTCAAACTGACCCAAAATGATTCTCAATAATTGTAGATCTGACTCAGGACACTTATTATGTAATATTTCTTATCGTAATTTTAAATAACTGCTGAATACTTATTGTTAACTGTTTAAAACAACATATTCTTCAAATAAAAATATAATTATTACCGTTATATTGGTTATATTAGCTGGGCCGCAAAATATTCCTTGCGGACCGCTAGTTTAACGCGCCTAATACTCATTCTACGATAATCGTGGTCTTGGGAAACTAGTTCTGTGTTTTTTTTAAAACTTCAAAAGGACATTCATTAGATCATAGTATAAACTATAGATTATAAAGCGTGTCAAGGGTCAAAAGGGAAATTAAAACTGTAAACGTCCACAAATATCAATAATCTAAGCTATATAATGAACCGTCGCACATATTTCTCACCATTTTTATTTATAAGAAAATTGACATTAAATTGTGCCATGGTAAAATCACATCCATCGGAATTTATATACGTAATTTACAGCAAAATGAAAACTTTTATATTTTTGTATTTCAGTAAATATAAAGATAAAACCAGAAAGTAATGTTACGTACAATAATTAAGTATGCAACTCTGTTATATATATATATATAAATATTAGAATTTGCTTGAAGTTTACTTCAGTGACTAATAAATGAAAATTTTAAACCCATGTAATGTTGTTTCAAACAGCTTTTAATCCCAAACGGAAGATTAAAGTGAAAATATTGTTTGCCAACTTACCAAGTACTGAGTATTGCAGTTAATGAGCTGCATTGCAGCTGAAAGGTAGATGGCTCATTAACACTACTTTATGTTGTGTTTTTGACTTTAATTATTTTTAAGTGTTCAGTTTAAAAACTTAAAAAATATTAAAGAAAATCGACGTCTACAGCACAAAATTTTGCAAAGTTTACTCAATTATAGATCAAACAAAGACTGCAAACAACTACTGTTTTATGTATATTATTGGTTAAAAGAGAAAAAAAGGCAGTTTTCAATACTGCTACGTTTGCCGCATCATTAGTGTATCAGATATTTTTATAATACACAATATTTAGTGTGTGAGTATTATTTAACAATAAAATAGCAGGCCAATTTATTTTCTATGAAATATGATATATACTGAATTCAAAACATATAATAGTTTATAATATACATTTGAAACTTATGTAATAATAATAATCATCTAAACTATCTTGTAAAAGGAAAACAGATAAATAGTTCTGCCAGCAAGTTTGCTTGGCCAAATGTTCCAACAAAGATAGCAGAGACTATTTTACCAACAATAAAAGTATGTTTTTTTTTGTTTTAACAGCACACTTTCACCCATAAAAAGTATATATAAAGTCTCCAAGAATCAATATAACTAGAAAATCTTCTCAGATTGTCCTGTTTTTGTAACTTCAGTATATACAGTTTACAGATATTATTTATCTGTCTTTTAGAATGATAAAATATAAAAGTAAATGATCTGAGACTGTGAGATTATTATGGTGCTTTAGTTTTTTAAAATCTTTTAGTGCATGTCTTGTATTTAACTCTCCTTTTTTTTATAAAATCTTACTACCAAACCGTTCATTAAACATTTAAAACCACAAAGCTTAACATACAGGTGCTCCGTTTTTATAGGTATTTTAAAGAAAGTAGTTCTATAAAATCAGTATTGAGTGATTAATATTAACTCTTTCAGTAGTCGAGGGGTTGGTGTGCACACTTTCATATCAGACGTTGTGGGCCTAAATTTCACAACTAATAATCGTTTTAGGAATTTAAAAATGTAGGGCTGAATACTGAATAAGCAGTTTTCAGGCAATCAATAATTTTTATGACAAAAATTGCCAGCATAAATGAAATTGCAAAGATCCAGACACTCCATTTCATTCACTCCGAGTGGATATTTACACACTGTGAAAATTTATATGCTGCACTTTCATAGGTCATAAGATAACCTCTGTCTCCAACCCTTTAGTCGTCAGGGAGACAAAGGTTTTATTATTATCATATTAATTATAAATAATGCTATTTAAAATATGAAGTGATTCTTGATATAAATGATTTAAATAATAAAAAATATATAAGTATTACATTAAAGATTATTCGTGAGTTCATTTTTATTATAACACACAACGTTTATAAGCTGTAAATATTTACTTCCTATAAATTATTTCCAATAACACAACCATAGGATATACATATTTTAAAAATATCATATATGCTCTGAATTAGGAGCATATCAATCTCCACAGTGTGAAAATTTGTTATGACATTTTGTTTCACGACAACCATAGTTACTATATTGATCAACCTATTGAGTATTTAATGTGACATCTTTAAATCTTAAAATAATCAATGTGACGTCCTTAAAACTTATAATTTCAAATATTATAACACACTATTAATGATCGGCTTATATACTGATAGAAAAAAATAGTATGTGAGAGTATCAAAATGATAGTGTCAAACGTAACTAATTGAGAGTGAGGTTTATTATGAATGTATAGTTGAAGATTATTTCAATTATATCGAGTAAACATTAGCCATGATGATTCATATTTGAATATTAAAATTTCATTAAAAGATTTGTTTTAAAATTCCATTCGAACAAGGTACAATGAAAATCAACGCGATGTTTTTAGATGTTGTCATATTGTTGTCACATCCGAAAAGTCAACACGAACGACAAACACTCAGTATTCAAGAGTAATAGCCAGTATAAAGAAATAAATATGCGAAACATCCATTCGTTATTCGCTGCATGAAGGCGCGAAGAGTCGCAGATTCGACTGAGCGAAAAATTTCCTTGGCGCTGCTCCAGATTTTCCCTGAATTGAGTTACGCCACGTTCTGACTGCAGTTTCCAATACTGGTCACCAGGGAATGGTAAGGGACGTCAAAATAAGTATTAAATTATAAATGGTTGTCATTTGCTTACTGAGGCAGCAATAAACATAATACAAGTAAACGCATAAATAACCTCATAATGTATGCTGATATAAAGTTGTTTTATAGTTACATAGAATACTTACGTAGAAAATTTGAATTATTAATTACAGAACAGTAATATAAACGTTTTCAGATAAAGCACAAAAGAATAAATTTTTAATTATTTTTGATAATATTTAACTTAGTTTTTTTAGTGAAAAAATACCCTATAATATTTTTCTCATTCTTAAAATGCATTTCAAATTTGTTTCGGCTGCAGTTTTAATTGATATAACATCCTTTTTTTTACTATGTCCGCCACAAAAGGGAAGTATACGATCTCAAAAATGTCAAGATGAAATTTGGTTTATATATTTTCTTCACATTTGTTGATTATTTTTCAATTCATTTAGCATCAATTCTTGCACCGTTGTATTTTCAAAAATTCAGCAGTGTAGGAATCAAGTCCGTGATTTCCAGCTCCGGAGCAATCACGCTAGCCTCCCCGGGAGAAACTAAATTTAATGATCAATCAATTATAGATTCAATGTAAGTAATATAGTTTTTAAAAGGAAAGTCAACTTTTAGATGGGGACGACATCTGAAGTACCACATAAGGTAGACTTTTAACAAGCCTTGGCTTTGGTAACTGGATGGAACAAAAAAGCACTTGCTAAGTTTTAGTGTTAGCAATTGGACCACTGATGTTTGAAAAAGCTAAGTATCAGTTTTGAGTTCATTCACAGTAAATTTTAAAGGACTCTAATTTAATATATTTGATTATAACATATTTTCAAGATAGAAATATTCAGTAGTAAAGCTAAAATATTATAATTCTTAAATTTAATTTATTTTAGGAAGAAAGTAAAGCACGTTCTTCTAAAAGTTTTTAAAATGTAAAAGTCGCCGAATTTTTTTGCAAAAAGCTAAGATATTTTTTAATCCAAGATAAATATTTTTGAACAAAATCGTTATCACGACGTTTTGCAAAAAGGTTTTTACATGAATGTACGCTGTTGGTAGTGGCACGCTTTAACAATCTAAGTGTACCCTATAACTATGTATATTTAATTATGTAATAAAATTTAAATTTTTTATTTTTTGCCATACTGTGCTTAAAGACCAGCAAATAATATATACAGCCACAAATATATACACGTGTTTGTGTGTAGTAGCGTGGTGTATATAATACTATTATATTTTATAACATGCTCGCGTTCAATTTTTGCTTCAACTCTTTATAAAATTCTCTGTATTACCTTAGATTATTTTCAAAAATGATTAAAACAAGAAATCATAATCTTTTCAATTAAGTTATTATAAAATCAGAACTAAATAAATTAATACTAATGATTTCAGAACTGTGTATTATTTGAAAGTATTTTTAATACAAATAAATGGTCCTTTCCCTGTTTTTATCTGATGTATTTTAAAATGTGATTTATTATGTTGCTCATGACTTACTGAACAGTATGATCCGGAATACAAACACGAGAATGTCTCTCTTTTACAGAAATGGTTTATCGTTATGTGAATTTGAAAACCTAAACGACCACTTACTTGAAGGCGAATCGAATGTTATCGATACATCGTGAATGCTATATCAATAAGTGCATTACTTCATATATTATAATTATTATTTTATCATGAAAAGCCAACTGGCAAATAATATATTTTTTCAATTTAGTAATCTACTGCCATCTATATATTGTTATTTAGTTACTTAGTTTACTTAAAATTAGTACTTAGTATAAAACTGTTAAGTAAATTAAAATTGTGTTATTGATGGTGAATTTAGTAGCAGAATTCATTTTTTTTAAATATATACACATATTAAGAGCTTGATATTATTCATATAGCACAACTTGTAATATCAATGACAGGGTATGCTTATAATTTTTTTTTTAGTTTTTATTCATCATAAAGATGTGTTGAATGTTGTACTCGTATGCTCATTCAGAATACTTGTGAAGCTTTTAATAAATTAAGTGTATTTTATGATTCGAAAAACCATCGTTCTAGAAATAAAGTCATGATAAATGATTAAAAATCCATTTTTTCGTATATAGTATGTGTGATGTGAATTGTGTAATTTTGTTTTGAATTAGTCCATGTATGCTCGACACAAGGAGTGAATAATTTTTATGAAAAGACAATTATTTGGTAAATTATAAGATTTTGCTTAAACTAAATATTATTTTAAAATCGAACATTTTTTAAAGATAATTCAGTGCAGTTATTTGCATGCTATTAAATGCGTAACGGAATATCGTTGGTTTGTAAACGAGAAATAATTTGATAGTAATTATAACACCAAAGATGAAAATACCGTTTTATAGATAAGAATAAAAAAAACTTTGGTCAAATTAAATACGGCTTAAAGGTTTTATCTAGGTCGTTGCGCTTGAAAATAAAGGGAATATATTAAAAGCTTTTTTTCGTGCCTGAAAGGTCTGAGACTAAATTTCTGGTCGATAAACTTTTATCTAGGCAAGATTTGAAAACTTTTTGGGAATAACAATCAGCTTTAAACAAATAACAGTTTATTCTGACGGTTTGTGGTAATGACAAACAATGAATATAAGATAAGTTAAATTATGCTCTACAAAAGCCTACAAGGTTTCGACGATTAGGGTTGAGTTTTGCGTTCACATTCAGATTGTGAAATTACTATCGCTTTCTTATCACCGAGAACCACGAACCAATTTTGTCTGTATACCTAAGTGCATTGCATATTGATGTGAGGCATCAGAGTGTGACTAAGTTTGAATTATGTAACACACTGTTAATTATAAATGCATTAATAAATCCATAAAGTTATTTTCATTTTTATAAAAGTATAATGTTTATCATTTCGAAATTAAGAAGACGGTCTCCTTTTTGACGTCAATTGAACTAACGCATCAAGGCATGGCATTTAATTTGATTATAACAATAACTGTCATTATTTTTAAATCTTTGTATTTGTATTATGAAATTTTGATAGAAGAAATACTTGTATTAATCATATACACAACATTTCATCCATTCATTCATTGGTTTTGATAAATATGGATTCTGAATTATTTTTGCAATGTAATGAAATTTAAATTATGCATACAACAAGAATTGTGATATGTAATTCAAATAAGTATGGCTGTTATTACACAATAATTAATTTTTTGTTCAAATAGAAAAATACTCGATAAATTTAATAGGCCGGTCTTTTATTAAGTAAATCGCCTGTATTGATTTATCATATACAAAACATGTGTTAATTGGCAATATATTGTTGAAACAAACATGAAATAAAATTTCTTATTAAACTGAATCGTGGCATTATTAAATATTACACAAATATTAACAACATATTCCATATTGTAAGCGTGTTCCAAAAGTCTTTTCAAAATAAAAAAAAATCATAATTAAATTTTAATCAAAAATATTTATTTTTTAATAAAATAAGTCAATGGGAAATTAAAAATGAATGTCTTTTAAATTTGATATTTCGCTGGCAATTTTCTAAGCGGAAGGAAAAATGTACGCTTGGTACATATTTTCAGTGATATTTTCTTTTAATTGATTCAGAGAAGGAGGATTGTTAAAGAATACATTTGACTTAAGGAAGGCCAATAAGAAAGAGTTAAATGGTATCAAGTCAGAGCTATGTGTAAGCCAGTTCATGTCACCTCGTCTGATTTTTTGGAGAAAATTTCACGAATGAATGTGAAGACACGTAAAACGTAAGAGACGTTGCTATATCCTGCTGAAACTACTTGTTTCAATTATTAAAACCAACAAAGTTAAATGTAAAAAAATAGATTGAAAAAAACGTTTGATGCACCTTTTAAAATATACTACATTCAAAATTTTGACACTTTAAATTAAATTTTAAACAAAGCACCACTGTTTTCGTCAAAATGTGCCTACGTTTATGAAAATACAATTTAACAGTAATTAGTTTTCATTGTTAATTGAACAATATATTTTTTTGTAAAAGAAATCATCAGACACGTTTTAATATAACCATTACAATCAGATTTTTACATGTTTAACGTAGAAAACAATAAACGAATAGTTGAGAGTACCAACTAGATGACAAATTAATTAATAATTTTAAATCTACCTTGTTAAATTTTTAAAAGTATATTCAAATTACAGTAATTGTCATATTTGTATCGCTCAAATATATCATTAAAAAAAAACGATACGTGTGTTTTCAATAATATTTAATAGAATATATATGAGGTTTTTAAAAAAACAGCATTTGCAATATGTTTCTTTCCAACTTAGATAGATATACGTACAAATCGACGCATTATTTGAAGTAAGTTGTACCGTTACAGATAATCGACTAGCGTTTCTAGATCCGTTTAGTGCTGTCATTTTGGCTTAACCTAGATGTAATGGTTTTAGGGTTAAATAGAATTGATTTAAAGCTTGATTGAAATTCTGCAAACCAGCCCAATACTCGCTACTTGACATGGGTTGGCTTTCGTTAGTAAGGATGGAGCGCAGTAGAAACATTTCGTTAAAACAAATATTTATATGGGTTGGAATGACAACACCTCTCGGAGTGATCAGAGGTATTCGATAGCTTTATAAATCAATCAATCATAGTTGTTAGTGGAAAATCGAAATGTAAAAGAGATTGTAATTAATTCGAAACCGAATTTTGAAGGAATACGATTTTCCAGGGAAACCATTTTCATTTGATGCCCTTAAATGTTTCACGTGTAAACTTTATACAATACATATTGAACTCTTGATACGAAAACATAATATTACATAAACAATAATGAACTTTCTTGGCGTATGATTAGCTTTTATTCTTATCAAGAAAGCTCCATTTTATTAAATAAATCGCTAATTATTCAAGCCTATTTAAGCATAAACAAAAGTTTGATTTTATAATAACAAATAGAATACAAAAAAAAACAGTAATAAATAAAATGATAATATTTCGTTGTATCCCTCGTAGTGCAGTTGGTAGCGTGTGCGCCTAGCAACTCGAGGAATACGGGTTCGATTCCCCATCTGCCGGATTTTTAATAATCTAAAAATGCAGGACTGGATGCCTATTGGGTTGAGCAATCTTATGGTAAATAATTCTCGTCAATAATAATCTATAAAGACGTCTTCACGTTGCGAAGATCCATTTACTCCACTTTCGGAGTAGATATCTTTACACTGTGTAGATCCATACACGCCTCTTTGGGAGCGAACATGGTATAAACAAATATATTTTATATACCACAGCCTTTTTAAAATATTAAATTTGAGACTGTGAAATCAGGAAATATTGATTTCGATATTATCCATCGCTTAAATAATATATTATTGTTTATAATACTTTTTTTTCTCCTAATTTACGATACGGTCACATAACTTATAGAAAAAACAGACAAATTTAAATCTTTTTAAGAATAATTTCTTAAAAAAAAAATCAGTTGACATGATTCTCTCTATATATATACAGAGATTTATTGCTTCATTTTTGGAGTGGTATTATCTCACCGTCGAAATTCATACGCTCCAATTTTAAACCAAATATGGTAAAAAACATACGTAAAATTGAGTTATTATAGGAAATATCTTGCCAGTCTCGATTATTTTAAGTTCCAAATTTAATTAAACCCGTAGGAGCCAACTTTTCTCATTTGACTAATGATAAGTTAGCATCTTTAACATAGAAGTTTCGTCTGCAAAAGCCCTAGAATATTATTGAATTTACAACAAATTATCTTATTTGATTTGAGAAATAAAAAAATTAGAATAGACAGACCGAAAGGACTCGTGTTTAGTATCGAACGTTGTGAGAACTTGAGAGTTTGTATAAGTTCGTCAACTAGAGAAAAGTTTTACTGTCCGAAACAGTAATGCAGGGTCAAACCCTCATGATTTGAGGCAGGATTGATGAATGGTCCAATGACCACTTTGATAAAGGTTATTTTCAGAGTATTACAAACTACAACTTAAAGCTTCCAATTTGCTTTAGCATCCCCTATTATATTGTTTTACAAGATAGCAAAAAATAGCTTTACTTTTTCAGAAATGTTAAGCAACATATGGCTTGAATCTTAATTTAATATTTGCTATCCAATATTTTTAAAAAAATTATGTAATTGTTGTTTTGGAAAAACTACACTTCATAAAAAAAAACATAAATAAATGTACATGGTTTAAGTTGACTTCCTCTTAAAAGTACAAATTTAGTGTCGATAGTATTTTAGTAATTTTATTAAATAACAAAATGAATACACTTCATAATATGATAAAAATCTAACGTCACATACGTTTAATCTTTCCGATAAAAGTGATATATATATATGTACGACGTTTTACGACAATATTAACCGAATGAATATATTTTATTAAAAAAAAAATAACAAATACACAAAATAGAAATTGGTGTTACACATACAGTAGAGAAAAAGATAAGTCGTTTAGTGTATTTATATAATGGTGTCATTTAAATTTTAAGTCGAATTTAAAATATTAAGTGGATTAATTTTTAAGTGCAGGTGTTTAAATGTTCTGTTAGAGCGAATCATAGTATCAGCTCCAAGACAGTGTTTAAACTGCCATGTTATGGTATCTGATGCGTGCCTTGCTCAGCTCCGTTATTAGATATTTGTTCAGTCTATTGGAACAATGATTTTGTTGGAAATATACCCTGAAAGAAATAAAATTCCAACGACAAGCACAATGACCTAACTTAAATAAAAATATTTTACGAAATATAATTTAAAAGGAAAGATTTAATTGTGTGAATATCTGAGTATACCATTATTGTATTAAGCAAATAGTGTAATAATTAATAATATTATATTTCAAAACGTGCTTCAATGTAGAATAAAGCGACATTTTAAGGCTATACTGTCATTAATTACAAATATAAACCATCACCAATTATAATATTAATTAGCCGAGAGATTGGCGTGTGGCATTTGGAGCGTAGACTTCGGGTATGCTATCCACAGCTGTTGAATTTTTAATAATAAAAAGTTTCAAAATTGAATGACATTATTTACTGACAAACAATTCTCGTGAAAATACAAAAAGTAAATCTTAACCGTTTGTAGATCCATATATTGCATTTTTGGAGTGGCTATTTTTATAATGTTGACATCCATATACTCCATCTTTGAAGCGGACTTGGTAAAATAATGTTAAATAATATCTCCATTGTATTCTTATCACTGATATTCTCAATAATTGAATCTAGATATGTTAAAAATAATTTCTTTGTATAAAAAAACATATTTTTAGATGTATATCGAAATGAGGTTTAAATATCAAAAATATGAAGTGATATTTTAAATTTTTAAAACGTTAAGATTTACCAAAAGTATATTATACAATAGAATTATATTCTACCAGTGATACAGTGCTTAGAAACAAACACTCTCAAATTAATTGAAATACACCTTGTTTAAGGGAAAGAATACAAAAGTACAGCAAGACTTTAACAGCAGTATCTAGTATCATTGCTTACAAAAAGTATCTATGTATAAATATACACTCACGCACCGCCGGGCAAATTGAATTGCAAGCTATTTCGTCCAGTATATTTATTTACCTTCGAGCCCGTAGATGAGACGCAGAGGACGCCACTGGTTACGCCTTGTGGGTCAAATCGAATTACAAAGTCATTATCCCAGAACATCTGTGCCCACACAGTGGCGGTCGCTGAATATTTTCAATGGTGGGAATAATAATATAAAGTACCCAGACGTATAAAAATATTATGAGAACACTGAAAACGTTTTCTTGGCAATTGAAACTTTTTACTACTGTTGTTTTAACGAGCGACGATAGAATTTTCGAATAATAATAATTCTACGATTTTATTAAGGAAATAATTAATAAAAATACGTATATTTTTACGGTTCATTCATATTAAATCTGAAATATCTACTCACTTAAAAGTTTTTAATTGAAAATCGATACTAAAAAAAAACACGACAAGCGTTAGTTTTTGAATCATACTGAAACTTCAGGAAATTAAGCCGAATTAAATACATGCTTTCTGAGGTAAAATATTTTTTTACTGGTAATAGTTAATGATGATTACGTTTGAGCTTCCGTGGAAATAAGTTGATTAATGGCTGACGTAAACATGAATTTATTATAAAAATAAAGTGGAAATAACGTATGTTAAGTGTTTAGTAGTTGATCCTAATGGTAATTGAATATGATATATTGAAAAACTTTAACATTATAAAATTAAACGAGGTGGTTTAAAAATACAATGTTAGGCTGTAGTTATACAGGGATGTCCCAAAATGAGCCGACACTTAAATAATATGCCATTTTTTCTTCTCTTTTAATGTTTTTACACGTCGGTTGCTCGTGAAGCTTTTTATAATTTTATCTTATTGTATACTCAAGATAGCAAACAAAGACGTCTACTCTGGCTTTGCCGCAAAAACGGCGACAAATTAAAAATTTTAGTTCATTTTCGGACACCCAATTTGGGTTTGGCTTATTTATACCCCATATTTATCTCAGTTATAGTTTTATCTAGATTTAGTATTTAGGAAATAAGTTTCTATCAAACTTTACTAAGCAAAAACTAATATGTAGTAGTTTAAAAAGAAAGTTCAAAAGTAGAAAGCAAAACAAAAAACTTTTCTAATCGACTATGCTCAAGTCCAATACCTAAATAATTTTATCTCATTATATCTTATATTTCAACTCTACTGTGACGTGACTTTTTGTCTAAGATAACGTGGCTTGTATAAAAGAATAAGATTAATACATTTAAAAAGTTTTACTGACTAGTTTTACCACACAAAGATAAAAAAATATTTATTCTCCGATAAATAATTTCGGATTATAGTGAATTTAATGAATAATCATTACCTTGAGGTCGTTATTTTTTATTTGAGTGCGTGTACTCTTTCATAAATTATAATTAGAATTAAATTAAAAGACATTTTTTTATTCCATATACGTGAGATCACGTTTCATACATGCAAATCCCTTTTGTAGTGTATGAAAAAAGAAGGGATACGATTTCAATGCAAAGTTATTTAACATAGCTTAATCTGCAAGCCAGCTCACTCCATTTGTGTGAAATGTTCAGGAGCATCAAAAAAGTTTGGTGAATGTGTATATTACTGCACGTAGTTGGCTGACATGTGGAGCGATAATATATATATTATAAATTTTAGGTGTTCTGTGTGCAATAGAAAAAGCAAAACAAATGGTACTTAAATTTGCTACCAAATGTGCCCATCATCCTCCCGCGCCATTATTACAGCTGGTTTTAATCAGATCTATATTGGAACTTTTATATCGAGAAGCAATCTGTTTCATTCGGTAGGGGATGTGCTGAGAGTGAAATAAACCAAATAATCTGACAGGGAAAATGTCGACGAGGTTGAAAAAAGATATATGCTGTATTTTTATAAGGAAAGCCACTGCTCTTGTAGGTTTTCTGTGAAACCGCACATGGTTGTTACGCCGCTATAGACATCATTTGAATTTTCCCCAAGTAATCCTAAACCTAACACACTGCGCAGAAGAATTGGAACACCGGAGTACAAAAAACCATATTTGTATCCGTAAATAATATTTGCAAACGGATTCTTGTTTTTTGGTTAAAATTATTTTTTACTATCAACAAATATGGGTTATTACTTATATAAACTCACTATGAATATCAACAATTTTCAATCTGAAAAATATTAATTTAACAATACAACCGAAAATAAATGAATCTCATCATGAAAATAATCATCTGTATTATTAGATAGGTACTGTTAATGACATCTATTATTTAGTAAGTATATTAAATTTCACGACAAATACGTACGTAGGTAAGTATTAATTTAAGGGTTAAAGAAAGAACTTGAATTTGTGAAGAGATGTTTACTATCGTATGAGGCTTGGAAAAGAATTTGTTGTAAAATATCTTTTCTCTACCATCCTTTTTTTAGCGAAAAGCAGCAATAAGAAAATGATGGTTGAACAAAAGGGTAATATAATATGTTAAGCACATATTAGAGTAGAGATAAATGTTTCAAAAGTTATACATTTATTTATTAACATAATAAAAATAGCTGAATAAATTAATTGTGTGTTCTTTTTATGACAACAATAGTGCGCAACTTAGTTTAATAGCATACCATACGGTAAAAAATGGCATTCAAATATGTTTCATCATTTTGTGTTTTATTACTGTATATAAACATAGCCATGAAAGATGATAGAAGTATTAAGGTTGACGAAGCTGTGTTCGATAATTATATTTTTTTATTTATAAATTATGTTAATGTTACTTCTTCATAACATTTATTATTGTAATAAAAGGTAGTTTTTATTAAAATATTTAGTTACTGGCATCTGTTGACAAACAAAATAAAATTACGAATCTCAAAGGAAACATATCGCAGAAGACACTTGTACATCTATCGGGGAATATTTAAAACTACAACAGAATTCAGTCACGATATACGGACAAACTTTTTCAGCAAAGACGCAAACCATTTTCTAGCTAGTATTTTACTACAAAAACCTAGGTGGCACTGCTTAAAAAAGTACGTACATATTTCATGTCGTTATTATCAGATTATTTTCTTTACACATTTTAGGGTTTTTAATTTTAATGGTTCTAATCATAGTAATATATTGTCATTTAAGTGGGGCTTTAATAGAAAAAGATGGCATACCGTCATTTAAATTTACGAGGAATAAGAATTCTTTGAACACTTCTACATACAAATTCAGTTGTAAATTATATTTTAAAATAACCCAGGTAGTAATACGAATAAAATATGACTGATGTCTCTAAACTATAAAATAATTCATGAAAATGATTTTAAAATTAACAAGAGATAAAATTAGATATAATTTACAAAATTAGAAAGCAGTCTTTTTAATATTACTTGTAGCGAGTACACTACAGAGTTATTTGCTGTATTCGTAAAAATTAAAATATACTTCATAAAGTTTTCCAAAGTTTCACAGTGGAAAAATACTGTTTGCTGTCAAGAAATGTCATATATATTTCTGGAATCACTAGAGTGATAACGCTTAATAAGTTCAAAATAATGTTCGGAAGTTTTCCTTTCGGTCGGACAATTTTATGAAATTTTATGCTCATTATTTATTCAAAAGTTTGCTCAAAATTTACACGGGCCGCTTATTGAAATGAATTCTAATGACATTTGTAATTTTATGCTAAAGTAACCAACCATAATTTGAGTAATGTAATCAAAAAATATTTTGTCTGTTTTATCAACAGTCTGACGAAATATGCAATGTGATGTAACGCAAAAATTATATTTTCTCCCCTTTCTCCTTTCTTCTTTTGATGCTATCATTTTACTCATTTTACGCTTAGGTAGACAGCACAAAATTTATAATTTCAAACTAAATCATATAGTTGTGTATATTATTCTCCATGTCCGCTTTGAAAGAAGAGTATGTTTATCAATACGCGTAAGAAGTCCGCTCCGAAATTGGAGTATATAGATATTGAAAATGTGAAGACATGTCTTGCCATGCAAGGTACGCACGCTAACTTCTACGCTACCGGAGACCAAGTTATTATTACACTAAATTAAAAGTCGTTTCTTTTAACGTAAATTAGTATTTGTATTGTATACATATTTTAGATGAATGAAAAAAGTGTTGTCGTTAATGCATTCAACGAATAATTAAAATAATAATCGAACGCATACAAAAATGATGTATAGTTAACTTTCCAGCTGCCGTGGATATATATCAATGTTCTGTCTTGTGATGTCATATTATAAATTAGTCGAAGGCACGATTTTTATGACTATTTATTAAAAGTTTATTTAAGATAAACGCATGCAATTTGGTGTTGGATATTGCTAGTTCGTACCTTACATAATCTAAAGATTTTTATAAAATCAAGTATGCAGAACATGCCGAATAGGTTGAGAAATCAATTGAAAATTAATATTCGCGAAAAAATTTATGTTTCAGAGAAAACTTGGTGAAAAAAAAACGACCACTATCTTATCTTACGTTTAAATTTAAGAAATGCGATAGAAATATATATTCGGTTTCACATATTATTTAAGTATAATATATACGATTCTTATTTAATGTTTATATGCATAATGCATGACAGTGCATAGCCAAAATCAGAACTACAAAAACGATCGATTGTGGATTAAATATATAAACTTTTAATAAAATAAAATAAACTTTTAATTTGTTTATATTTTGAAGAATATGTTTCTATTAATAACCATCAATCTGTCAATCATCGTTGAAAATATTGCCTGAATCAAGATCATAAATTTTTACTTATCTTGCAAGTGAAAAACGTGGTTCGAGTTTTGTAATCTTTTTCTCAAACATTTTTTATCGACACATAACATCGTATCCACATACTTGTAAAATAAATTAATTAAATTAATCGCTAAATTCGACAGTAATTTTTTAGAGTGAAATAATTTATTCACATCAGTGTGTTCATAAATTACGTTTATATCAATTAACTGTATTTATTTTGATCCTTAACACAAAAATGCACTTAACATTAATCAATATTTTTACTTCAAGTTTGTATTATATTAATAATATTTAATCACCACCAAATATCGTGTAATAAAACAAAGGGATTAAAAACCGCAATTGACTTCTGCTTCCATTATTTCACGATCCGTAAACCCTTTTTAATTAACAAGTAACTGTATTGAACTAATTTAATTATTTATATAACCCTCCGATAATTTGTTTAAAATTCAATACTATAACATTATATTCAGGAAAAATGCCCTTAGGTATCTCTATAAAACTAAATTTAGAAATTTTTTCTTTCGTCTCAAGTTTATAAATGAAAAATTTAGTACTCATATGGCTGCATTTTTATTACATATATTATTTATCTTAAAATTAAATAATATTTAAACGATAAACTGTCAATGAGAGCCAAAACATTTCAACAATTTCTTTAATATTGTAACAATATAGAGTATTATTACATATTGATATTTTTTATATCAGTAAAAATTAATGATATTATGATTTTTTTTACCATATTCGTTTTGAAAGCCTTGCATGTGGCAATTTTCACGGCAGATTTGTGTGTCAAACATTTCAAACATTCAATATCCAGTTCACAATTTGAATTGAAAATAATATTTAATAGATATCAGATGATCACCCATCATGTCTCAAACCAAAGTGCCGTCGTATATCTTGCAGTCATGAAAGGAAAATTTTAACTACGTTTTTATATATGTATGGCATTTAGGCTTTTCATATTTTTAGACTTGAAACTCAAAAATCAAATGGTTTTGTGGGATTTTTGAATTCGTTTACTTTTAAACACACATGGAATTTTAGATTTATATGTTTTTTACATAAACTTTAAAATCAGTAACCTTGATAATATATTTTTTATAAATATTATATTTCGATTCAAAATTTAAAACGATAACTAGTTTCATTTTTCCAAAAAAGAATTCCTTTTTTGTGAAATATCAAATTGCTAAATGAATTCATTTTTAATTAATTAAAAAGCAAATAGTATTATTGAAAACAGCGATAAAAATAGTGTTGTCATACAAGTAAACAGTGGTTAACTAAAATATATTGAGTTAAAAAGTATCAAATAGTCAAGCCAATAATACTGGAAATGAATACATTTGTAATCATATATCTTAAAATGTTAGTATACAATTATGTTTTCGACCGAGAATAACATCTATTCCACAGAATCATAAAGAGAAATAGTAATAAAAACAGTCTATATTGTAAATCAATTTTTATAATACCGAATTCTTTCCTAAGTTTTCATCTTATGAAGGTAAAAAAAATACTTGAAAACTTTAACGATGAAGTATCAGAAACTTTTCAGAAGTAAAAGTTTTTGACACTGAAACCAAATGCGCCATTCGAAGCTTTCGTTTTCAATATTATTTCACCCCTTTTATTAAATGTGACAAACTGCTCGACGATTCGCTGAATCGGTGAATTATTTCTTTGAATAAAAAACAAGATATATTTATTTTTCAGATCTGTCAGCCTTTTCATTACTATGACGTTCGGCTTGTATTCTTTAATGGTCTAGTCAAAGTATTTGAATTCAAATATATAAGTACAATAGTTTTGATTTGAAAAGATAAGTTACTTTTTTATTTATCAATGTTGTTCACAATTAATTTCAAGATCACACACACTTTTGATTGTTTAATGTGTATCATAAATTAAAAAAATAGCTATAATTGAATATGATATTAAACTGATTTTATATTCTATCGAAAGTCGCACTTGTATAATTGAGTTAAGAGGAAATTTTTTGCTTAACTAATTGTATTAAAGCGCAAGAGTTATATTTACTTTAGATTTTTGGATCAAGTTAATCTTTCAAAAGCGACTCATGGAGATGGTTTAGGTATTAAAACGATTGACGTAGATATATAGGATTCTAAGCTACATTAGTTTCAAGTGTGTCGCATATGAATAATATTAATCCCATAAAAATAGTCATATTAACAAATCTTTTTGATTTTATTTTTTCCATTTCATATCTTTGATATTTTTAAAAATTATTACAACTATAAAAGTCAAACCCGTCACTTACAGTACTCAAGAGCGTACGTTTACCAATTATAAATATAACGAAAATTATAGTAAAATCAAGTTAATCTATATTTGTTATGAAATATGGTAAGATGTTGAAAATTTGGCAATTTTTTATATAATACTTCATACAATAAGAAATAACAGCTAAAAAAAAAGTGCTCTTTGTGTAATTAGGTAACATATAATCACCTGCAAAATTTGAAATATAATGTCGCAGAAAAAAAAAGCATTAAAGTTTTTTATTACATTCTAATCAAAATTTCGACTATTGAATTGAAGGATGCAACCCACAGAGGCAAAAAAACAGTTTATTTAATGCTTGACTGTCAAAGTCAAATAATTTTATAGATATAGCATTGAAGTGCGTGAAAATTGAAACTAGTGTTTTATTTATCCGATTTAATATTAATTATTTAAAAAAAAATATTTAAGAAAAAATAATAAAGCTGATATAATGGTAGTACATTTTCCTGTTCGCAAATTTCACATACCGTCCTTTTTTCAAATTGAAAGACGTCATATTTATATACCAATTCGGTAGTTACAGCTTGTGTCCTTTTGATATAGAGTCTATTAAGTTGCATTATATACATAATGATTATCGAAAAAAAGCTTTTTTGAAAAAACTAAGTGTTACGTTTTTTTTTTGATTTTCTACGTGTGATTTTATCCGTAAGAAAATAAATAAATAAAGTTTAAAGGATATATTTAACAAGGAGCAATTAATACTAGTGTAAACTACGTTAACTTCATCTGAAACTGTTTGAAAGAAGATAATTAGTTTGCAACTAAGAAGATTTTCCACGTGAACAAAACTAAACTAGGCCTTTTAAAAAATAAGTAAAAGTGTTTAATGGAGTATGAAATAAGTATACTTAAGACGCACCAGTTCACAAACAATAAACATTATGTCTAGGTATATAAACAATGATATAAAATAAAATTAATTAACAATAATACGCTCCTGATATTTTTAAAGTATTGATACCACATTTAATTTTAGCACACCCACTATTTGAATGCTCAACAAAAATATAAAATTGTTTATGATAAGAGTAATTAATTCTTAGAACAACCGTTTTGCGTCTAAGTATCCATTTTTAAAAAATACCATGCATAAATAATGCGAAATATAAAATGGTCAAAAATAAAACTACTCATCAATAATAATAAAAACAGTTGAGATTCCATTCGGGTCTTAGAATTTCATAGTATAATAACAAAATGATTTAATGTTTAACAATCTAGATTAATATTTTTTCTAAAATTATATTTTTTTATGTTGTATAATCGAATATAATTATAGTATAATTGTGTGGTCGGTGGGCAGTATCCCCTGAGGGAAGGATACGCTGTAAGCAGCTTTATTGTTTAAAATTTTGGAATCGATAGTTACAATAATATCAATAAATAGAAATTAGTATTTGGTTTTATTATCAATGTTTTTTTTAAAGTTTGTGTGTTAATTTATAGTATAAAATATATTTATAGTAAAATTATTTATACAGCTTATACAACATATCATATATAATATATATACGCTTTTGCGGTTTGTTTCTAATAAATAATATAATATGACTGTTTGCTAATTTATATTGCGGTATACACTATAATATTATATAATATAAGATATTTAATTATGTATACAAATGAATATTTAACATTGTAAACTTTGTCAGTTTTTCGTATTTGCTTTGAGCGTATCAAAAAGATGCTACTTGAAAAATATTGAACAAAAATGCGGGATATAAATTATAACACAATCGTTCCCTGGGAATTTCTCATATATTATGTTATCAAACTTTTTTTTTGAGCTTTCCGAAAAATATAACTTCTATAAACCATCACATCGGACAAAAAACTGTACGCTGAAAATATTTGAGAAGGGTTTTTGCAGCAAGGGGACGATACGTTTTCGGAATAGTATAAAATTATGTGACAACGAGTCAAACAGATTTATTTCTACGCAAGGAATGAAATAAAAATAGACCACATTATTTGTTTAAATTTCCCAAGTCGAAGCTATAGTTTTCGAAATATACATTACTACTAAGTCAACTTAATGTGGTACACCACACATGCTTTTGTTAAGTAATTGCAAAGTTAAAACGTAAATTTAAACCAACAAATTTTTGGTTAGAATTTAAGTTAGTTTTGTTAAATTTGGTTGTTGGAGGCTGACTGTATCAACCAGGCTTAAATTGGTCGATCTAACGTCTCTGTTTAATTTCTGAGAAATATTATATATTTTTACCATGATCGGTCTTAACGTTGAGTATACTGATGGCCACAAGATTAATAAACATTTAAGCAGATTTCTTTAATCGAGAAATATTTAATTAATTAATATTTTCGACTGATGGTGCTTGATGGAAATTGATTTT
>JAGVSQ010001820.1:15750-27224 GCA_022683975.1 Rhyacophila evoluta | reverse complement strand
GAAGCTGCGACGCTGGACCTGGCTCGGCCACATATTGCGGATGCCACAAGAAACCTGCTTATTTTTTAAGCTGACCGGTCGCCGGCGTCCCGGAAAATTTATTTGTCTTCTGTAATTAATCGAAATAAAAATAAAATATTACTTGAAACTTGAGTCGATTTCAAAGTTCGAAGCTTTTAACCTCGAATCAAAAGTTTCCATTTTTACAAGTCGACCTATAGTCTTAAAAAATCATAATCAACATCATATTACTATAGAAACGCGTGTTTTATAAAGATAGATTTATATTTTTGGCTAATATATGCATTCCGATATAGCTATAATTATTTTTATATGCTTAACACATTTCCACGCATCCACCTATTCTGTCAAAGACACATGTCGCCTAACAATCTGAATTCTCGAGAAAGCAGTATTGTGTTTTATATTGAAAAAAAAGTTCCATCTCGTTGATATGTCTTAGATATTTATTTGATAGCAATAAATAAAAGAGACTGGAATAAAAAATCGCTGAGTCAGTTTTATTTTCAGGGAAAAAAGATTCCAAAGAAATATACAACTACGGTGGTTGGAAATAGGGATTTTAATCCCGGTTTTTAAATGCTGGAACTGTTTTCAATCGAATAGTTACTAGGTGTAAGTATGGTGAATTATAATGTAAAGTTACATACAATGTATTTTAATATCATCGATTTATTTTGATAGATTTCATTGATAGCTGTAATCATTTCATAAGACTGATGAATGTCAAAAAAATAAATTTTATTAATGGAGTTTTAAAACACAACATTTTATTTTTACCACTTAATTATTAGAAATGAAACATTTGATATCACTGTAACATTATTATATAAAACCATCCTCTTATAGTACGCACTAAAAGCACTCATCACTTAAATATTAATGAATTTTTAATTAAAGATAGTACTCTTTGTTCTTTTAATCATCTAGCTATTAATGTATTTTAGTCTCAGACTGACCTTCGTCTTTTGGCAACTTACACTGTGTGCTTATGAAGTCCAATTAAAATTAGTTAGACTTAGTTAGTTAATTAGTTTAGACCAAAATAAGGTATTTATTTGACAAAAAAAATACTCATATTAATAAAAATGTACTATAAATAATCAAATAAAATAATATATATACTTGTTTTGTACTGAAGAAATATTTACGCGGAATTATCAAATTGAAGTTGCTGGAAAATTCAGTCCATGACAATGATTTATGTATTACATTACATATTATACAATATAAGTTTTTAAATTTCAAGTATTACAGCTTTATTCTAAAGACAAAGATTTAAAGAATTCTGTATCTTTATTATTACGTTTTTCTTAGTAACTGGATCAATAAACATGAATGATTTTGAAATTTGTGACTGTTGTTATGTTTAGTATCGAATTAATTGTTATTTGAATTTATAGGATTATGTTTCCCGGTGTAAAAACCCTGGTTGGGAAAACGAAAAAAGTTTTGTTTGAAAAAATGCGAAGTGCGTTTTCATTTCAAAAGCAATAAAATTAGGGGTCGTTTGCATTCAGTCCTTGAAAACGTCGTAAATCGCTGTTCTTCTCTTATCGGAAAACGGATAAGCCTTTTTTAGTGTCATCTTTCGGTTACCGAATATCAAACGCAATTTTCTATCAAGGGCAGAAAAATCGATTCATTTTTGGTTTAGTTTACGATTGATTTATGGCTGACATTAATCTAACGAGAAAACATTTTTGAGATATTTTTATAATGAAAAATGGCATCAATTTAATCAAAAACATTTTAAGCCTAATGCAAATGATTTATTTTAGCCTTGTTTTATGAATATTATATTTTTGCATACTAGAAAAATGTTACAGAGTGTTATAAGTAATGTCAATATTCGACTCTAATTTTTTACTATATATTATTTATAATCATTAAATATGTGCCCTCCCGATAGCTTATAAGTTTGCATCCGGGGAATACTAGTTTGATTCTCATATTTAAGGCATTTAAAAAAATCTGATTGACTACTAATTGCGTTGGACAATTATTGCTTCACAGCAAACTTTCGTGTCAAATAATCTGTCAAAACTTATTTTTATATTTCTGTAAACCAAATACTCCAGTTTAAAAGTTGATATTATAACTATGTGTAAAACTTTATACTCTAATTTATACACATATGTATTTCATAATAAAATAAATAGTTCTCAAAGATGTTTTCTTGATTATATTTAATTTGAATACATCTAACGTAAGTAAGTCAAATTAATTCTATGATACAATACTGATTTGTAAAATATTATCGACCAATAACACACATATTTAAAAGTAACACCAAACTCACCTTTAGAGTGTATAATATAGCGTATTAAACATAACACGTCTGAGAGTTGTCCAAGAAAAATATTACTGGAGTATGCGTGGATGTTGAAATAAATTTATTGTTATGATTTAACAAACTTACTACAATAAATAAAATTTATACTTCTACTAAGGTAAATAAATGTTTTGAAGATATTATATTGAATGTAAAAACAATCTTATTTTGTTATAGTGACTATTGGTGTGTAATACCATATTTGGTTTTGGAAACATAGTGCTTAATTGTATTGCAAAGTTTTTCTTAAAATAGCCTAAGTTTTTTTGTAAGTCTAGATCTTGAATGTTGTTAGTGAAGCGTCTTTTACGAAACTACGTTAAAAATTTAAATACAGACCATTTAACAGGACGTGTCGCATCGTAGAGCAAATAAACCAAACATTAATACATTTTCAAGCAGGACAGACTGTATTGATGTATTTTTCATGAAGGCTCCGCAGGGGAGGGACGAAAATTTACGAGGCAATGTGACCTCTCCCTTACCGCAAACTTTGCCAATTAACACTAAAGGTGTTCGCAAAAGTAGCCCGACTTGTTTTGGAGCGCCAGCGTCCATGTAAATTATGAATTAATCCCTAAGCATTATTCCGCGCTACGCAAAATATACCACTTGTATTATCACTGTAATAGTATTTTCAGTACTCCACGAGTAATAGCGATTCGAAAACTTTTTAGTACAACAGAATTTCCAATAAAATCAAATACAATTGCTATGATTAAAAAAACACATTTTATTAAAAAACATAAATCAAGTAACAAATAAATTTGAGGGATATATTTTCAAAGAGAACTTATTTCACTATGCAAAATTTTAAAGCACATTTTAACATTTTTTTAAACAGAAAACTAAACAGCATATTTATCAATGTTAATTTTTGTTTTTAAAATATTATTTTCTAGTTTTTTATATGATATATGATTATTCTATACAAAAATACCGATTAAGAGTAGTCTCTTTAAATTTTGGCATGGTGAAATAATTTAACTTTTGAAATATTTCTATTATTAAATAGTAAAAATTATAAAGTAAAAATAATTTTAATAAATCTAAATGACTAAAGCTATTTAATGATTATATTTCACCTTTCTTAAAAAATGAATTCTATTAATTTAATTAAAAATTAAGTAAAATAGTAACACAGTATGAGTATTGCAACAGTATGAGAGATATTTTTTTACTATCTTATTATAGAAAGTGGATCAAAATAGTCTGAAGATGACCACTTTTTAAAGTGGAGTGTATGGATTTCCGCAATATGAAAATATGTTTTGATAGATTAATTTTCACGAAATTCGGTTGTTATACAATTGCTCAACCCAATGGGTATCCAGTCATTTTTTTAAAAGATGCAAAAAAACAATACATAATGAAAATAGCCAATACATTCTTCATAGCCTCGATAGAAAAAATAAAAGAAATTTGAATAAAAAAAAGTGTTTTTATTTTCTTAAATATTGAAAAAGCTCAGTTGATCGTATTAGTAACATATAATGTTTTTTGTAAAACATGTAATAGATTAAATACAAAATTTTTTAGAGTTATAATATGTAATATGATTGAGATTAAGTTTTCATCCATCTTATTGAAAAAGTTTTGTAATTTTACTAATTTGAAAATAATAAAAGTAATCTGCTAAGTACTAGACACAATACGGTGAATGTATTTCGATATACTTAGTTTATAAAAACAAACTTTTATCGTTTTTTAACACATTTCATGAACTTTGAAGAATATTTTTTTTTGATTGTTATTATAATTCAACTATTTTTGGGCTAGCATTCTCTGTAGAAGATTATTATGCAAAACATGGCGTGAACTACCTTTACGCTTGGATAACCATGGTCACGGTTGCGCGCTTTGTTTCCTTGTAGAGACAGCGTAACCACCACAATAGAGCAGGTGTGTATTATTTCTGTGAACGTAGAAATTATTCTCGCGTGAAACTATTATAAAACAATAGTATTAATTTTATTTACTTTGTTTATTTTTAAACGAAAAGAGTGCTCAACTTAATGCATATATTTTTAATCTTAACGTTTAATTCTAGAAAATTATAGGGAAATGGAAATAATAACGTAGTTTTTGTAGTAACATACAAGTATACAATATTATTGAAAAATTGCGTAAAAAATAAAATAAATAATTACGAGATTGTAATTTCAATGATTTAATTACATAGTATGAAGCTTGAAAATAAAACTACGTGCATTTAATGCAAAACGATAGTTTTCAAGATTTCTGTCATTTGTCGAAAACTATTTCTACTGATATATGTTAAATTGAAATGTGTTTTTGAGTTCCAGCCTCTTATCTAAAATATTATCAGTGCGAAAAATATAGAGAAGTCTTTTTATCATATACTGGGTATAATTTTTATTATACCAAGTTTATGAATCGTCATATACTAGAATTTATTTATGGGTTATATAAATAACTTATTGTGTGTGTAATGCAAAATTATTTTTATACTAAAAAAGTGAAAGTTTTATTATTATAATGTATCTAATATCACATGAGATGCCAAAATATATAGTTGAAGTGATAATCTACATAAGAAATAATATATTTATAAATTGTATTGCATAAAAAAGATAATTATACAAATATTCACTGAACTCCAGTAAAGTTTTACGTTAAAAACTATTTTTTATTTTTTTTAATTAAAAAAATATCTTACTAGGTAAAAAAATTGTTTTACACAAAATCTTTTCTTCTTAAATGTTATTTAAAAATATATTGTCTTTTAGATCTTCCAATGAATTGTGATTTTATAGAAGTTTATTCAACTTTTTTCGTATTTTTATTCATAAAAACGAGTTATGAACCATTATAAAATTTTCATTAAAATATTAAAATTTGTTCGTGTCTACGATTCCTGACGCCACACACGTATCTACAATAATTCGCGAACTGTACATAGAAGATTATGGGAGACCGGGATATAAATAATACAATGAGAGAGTTTAAGGATTGGAAATGATTTAAGTTCCGGCTGAAACAGGCAAAGCTTTTCACCAGAACCTTCAACGGGAAACCTTTCGCCCTTTCGGGTTTTCCCTGTGGCTAGAACGGTCGACAGGTTTTCGTAATTATTATTATTATAAGCATAGGAATAATGCACAGGGAATGAATTGAGATATGAAAATGTATTATTGTATATAATATAATAATAATTAAGAAATTTAATTTTATGCATGGAATATATTTCATTTTAGTTAGAATTATATGTAAAGGTTTTGTCGTGGGTTTTAAATCATAGAAAAATGTAAATTATGTCGAAAAAATTGTTGTGGTGTCAAATATAAAACAACCAAATTTAAATGATGTTAATTCAGGTTACATAATGCAAATTTGGGTAATTTTATATAAATATATTTTTACCAGGACGTAATTGAAATGGGTAAAATTTGATAAGGAGTTTTAAAAGTGAAGAATTATTTTAAAACCAAAATGTAACCATTTAATTTAATTTTTCATATTGATTTTGATGGTTTCAGTCAAATTTTTGTAGTAGAAGAACTTGTACCTTAGAACCTAATTTACGAATAAAAACTTCAACAATAATAGGTCACTCATTTAGTAATATATGATATAAATTACAATGAAATACATCTTTTTCATAAAGCTTTTATGAAAGTTTTCACTTATTAAATATCGAATTTTAGAAAAAAACAAAATATTTTCATAATTAAATTATATTTTCAAATGTCACAAACGTATTCTACTTTATAACAAGAACGAGTAGTGAAAATATAAGAGAAAGTAATGCAGTAAACACTGCACCATTTTTATAGGACGCATCATTCAGTCGTGTTGAATTCTATTCCAACCTGCTTTTGTGGAGTGGCCATTAAGATTCGCGTCTTGAGAAATGGCTTTGGACCAAGTGCAATGGTATAAAGAAAAAACACCCCCTATTATTTATTGTGCGGATATGTATATTGTTTGTTAGATAAACATACACAAGCTTTACTGTGTACATATTTAGAGCTTAAAATTAATTGTTCAATTTGTTAAGTTTAATATCGTGCTTTTAACAACAATCTTCTAATTGGATTGGATTGTTTTCAGTATTTAAAGGTAACTGCATATTTATAGCAGCAACAAATTGATATTGTTATATATGACACGTTTATATTTTATAATATGGTTTCTGAACTCCATTATGTTGACATAATTTATATTTTCATGATTACTTATTGTGTAATTTTAGTTATATATTGTATGATGTAACAAACTTGATTTTTTTTCTATATGCCTAAAGTATTCTGGGTACAGCTTCTTAATTTATTGGTTGACGTTTACAAGATTTTATAATTTATATTTTAATTTTTGTTAACATCGAGAACTTTTTGCTTGGAGTAAAATAACGCATTTTTAAAGCTAAACATATCTTTCGTAGAAGCCAACCTGCAATAGTTGACCTCATAGTTTTATTAAAATAAGTTTATACGTGTATCAAACCTTATAGTATATACAAGAAACTAAGTAGATATATTTTTTAAGCGGATACTTAAAATATACTATTTTCATTCAAGATATTATGCGTATTGTTTTGTAAAGAGAATTCCTGTTAACCTACTTAAAGGGTAATAAAATAACGGCGTTAAATTTTATTGATAAATCCCACGGTTCATGATATTATTCTTGAAAGTTTATATGCAAAACAAAACCGTTAGAATTTGGATTGAAGCCATACAACACACCCCTCTTTCTTTCATCCCTGCCCCATGAAATATTAAACTATTAAAGAAACTCCGCAATATTTTATGGTCTTCTTATAAACCGTTTTCCATAATTTTATTTTCCCATTATTAGATGATGTGCCAGTCACCCTTAAAAGAGTTTTCATGTACTCAAACCCAAATATAAAACTAATATGTATATGTTATCTTTATTACCCAGTTTTGTTTGAGACAGACTCAAATTCATTATAATTTCAAATTAATTTTATCCATCCTGTTATTATAAATTTATTTCAACACTTGTTTGTATTAAGTTAAATATATAACAATTTACCTAGAAAAAAGAGCAAAATTATATGTGAAAATTTCATGTCACTATTACTTTCCGAAAAGTTTTTGTGATAACCAGAAACACACATACAATCATGTATTTTCTATTTTATATCACAGGCACACTTATTATGGCCACTCCTAAAGTAGAAGATAAAGATATCAACAATATGAAAATGATCAATTCAAAATTGAGTACATAATATTCTGCATATCAAGACTTGTGTTTTAAGGATATTTTTTGTGGTAAACAATCGTTACTCAAACCATTAGAAACCCAGTTGTGCATGTTTAGATTTTTAAACATCCATTAGCTGTGAGAGTATAACTAGCAATCATTCGTTTCAAGGCGTGCACGTTAATCTTTAAACTATTACAGAACACGATTAAATTAAACTAGCTGTTGTCTTGATAGCCGAGTAAGTAAGTGTACACGCCTCGATACTAAAGATCTTGGATAGAAATGCCATAGTTTTATGTGAATTATCAAACTTGAAAGATCCAAAATTAATAATGTTATTTGTCTATTGATTAAAAAAATAATTAAACGGGTCTAAAATGTGTTTTAATTTGTAGTTAATTCTATGCATCTTAAATAAGTTACTGCGTATAAACAATATTTATTTTATGTATATAAACAATCAATACTTTTATCGAAAAGTTACCTAAGTTAATATAGTAAAAATCTCTACAGCATAAAAATACTTATCCTATTATTTAAAGAAAAAATTGTGAGTTCTTTGAAACGTCATTGATCTATTATCGTAGTATAATAATTTTATTAAATAAAAAATAATACAATAAGTAGTTTCTGGCATAAAGATACAACCTCCAGCTCATTTTATATTATATATATACGAGAGGAGGAAAATTATCTGCAGTATTATTGAAATAGTTCGAATTGGCTAGGGATTAGGATTGGTTGGCAACTAATTTTTTTCATATTGCTTGGAGTTTCACATTGGAAATACGTTATTTATTATACTCCACTATTGGACTAGAAATGGTGAAAACTATTAATACTGTAAATTGACTGTTTTTCTAAAAAAAAACTATATTCGGAAATATGAAATAAATAATTATATAAGACTGCAAATACGTGGTTTTTACGAGGGACTAAAAGTATCTCCCGAACGTTCTTGAACGATGGATGCTTCATAAAATTATTGCGAAGGAACTGAATAAAAAACAATATTAAAAATATACTTTCACTAATAAAATGTTGACGACGCACATATAAGGGCAATAAAAATCGTTTATATGTTTCTCATATAATTGCTATAGTATAATTTGTGTTAGATTTTGGGTGACTGTTCACAAATTAAGCACAGTCGTCAAATAAAGTTGGCGAACTTAACTGAAAAAGATGCAACCGTTAAGAGAATAATAAAATATTTACCATACATTTATGGGAAATCCACTTTGCACACTGTAACTGTTTGAATTTAATACATGTTTTATTATACAATTTAATACATTTAATGTTACTGAACGTCTTTTAAATTCAACTTAAATTTATTTATCAAGCACACAATTAACATTTTACTACATGATATTTGTATAAATACTTATGTTTCCCCGATAGCGTAGTTGGTAGTGTGCGCGCCTAGAAATTCGGGTTGGATTCCCCATCTGTTGTCAGATTTTCAGAATCAAAATATACATGACTGGCTGCCCATTAGGTTAAGCAATTGTCTGACTAACAATTGTCGTGAAAAATAATTTGTCAAGACGTCTTTATATTGCGGAGATCCATATATATATGTTAATATTCTATGGGAATTTTCAAATGTGTACGGAATGAGAAAAGTTATTTTAGTTGATCTGACCGGCTGCTTATTGCTTTTGAAAAATATACGGCGTCATATCTTCACACAAATTATTTGACCAAATAAGTATCCATTTTTTATTCTATTTGTTTTTTTACAGATTAGTGGCTACTTAAGTCTTGGGTAATTTACTCCCGGGATATTTCCGTCGAATAAAATAGATCGTTTCTCGTTATCACATATACGTCACATTAAAACCAAACATAAATACGGAGAGAAATCTTAGTATAATATTTTAATGTAAAATTATAAGCTATCATTTAAATTTACAATTTTATTGAGTAAATCTATATAAATAAAAATGGTTGATGTTTGTTTGTCTAAAATCTCAAATATCCAAAAGTTCTTCACCAATTGCTTTGAAATTATACCACTACTTGAAATTTGAATATGCGCGTGTTTTTATATATTTACTTCTATATAGATATCATACCTAGAATAGGTAAAACTGTGCTTTTTGAAAAACAGTTTCATTTAAACAAACTGAGCGACAGCAACGCGTGGCCGGATACAGCTGAATAAAAACTAACTAAAATAATATAAAAACCAACAATTTACGAGCGGATAATATATAAAAGATGATGATGAAAAATAACGGTCCAATTAATACTATGTATCTAGTTAAATGATTACAATATAATTTTAAAACGTCATTTAGTCACATTATGCTAAAATATGTTGACTCTGGCCTAGCAAAAATGTGCATAAAAGATTTTTTGGCACCGCGCTGTGAATTTCAAATGCCAAAACTTATAGCTATATATTTGCAACAAAAAGCGGGAGAATTATTGTTGGCACAATCATCTGCTGACTCGGTTTTGTGCCAAATTTCGTTTGTCTGTGAAATTGAATGAAACTTTCTTTTAATTATTAACGACGTCTGAAAGAATTTTTGTTCTCAGCTAATAATTTAAAACGAATATATTTTCAATCGAAAAATATCAGCATATGTACAAAATTATGACAGTAAAATACGGAATACATTATTAAAAAACATAAAAAAAAATAGTAATTACGTTTATCAAATATAAAATATCATGACTGAAATGACATGAAAACTCATGTGTGAGCAAAATGAGCATTTTTTGATAACAACAATTTGTACAGTTTAATAAACGTTCTAAAAAAAGAATTCAAGCTAAAAATGCCAAATTACTATCTAAGTTTTTCTTTCATGTTTGAAAAAGTCGAAATTCGCGACTAGGAAAAAAGACTTCCAAGAAGGAAAATTGAAATTGTATTAGTTTTTTGAATTCTTAATAATTATATATTAGATTTTACAAATAAAAATCAAGTTTTAGTCTTCGCACACTTCAAGGTTGAGTTCATTTAATATTTTGACTTTGGCCCAAAATTATGAGATAAATGTTTTAGCGCCATCTGCAAAATTTGTTGTGTGTGGGTTACGCCCTTTTTCTTTGTATTTTGGATGTATATACTTAAGCACTGCTCAAGATTTTATTTTTAATTAAAATATATGCGATTATAACAATAAAGATTTTCACAAAACTATTTATATGTCAACTAACCTTAAAAAAGGCATAAACTAAGCGTTACGATCCTTAAATATATATAAATTATTGAAAGTTCAAAGCTTTAAAAAAATATACAAATAAGTATATTAAACATATGATGTGTGAGAACTTAGTAAAAATACTGTCTCTTATATTTTTGTGTTTACTAAATAAATTTATTGAGCTCAAATGATGATTAATTTTTGAATATTTTGTCGACTATTTTAAATTATTTTATTATTTATAATAACTTATTGATTATTTATGATATTTATTTCATAGACCATAATCTAAATGATATATTTATTATAAAATTTTAAAAAGTAATTTTGACGATAAATTGTTAAGATACTATTTATGCATTTGTTAAAGAGTTTCAAATTGATTGAGTTGTTGTCTCCAAGTAAAAAATTGAGTAGATATATATTTTTTTATGAAACATATACACTGAAATATAAAAATTGTATCATGTTTTGTGATACAATATTATAAAATACGGATAAAATGGATCAAACGTGAAATGTTTTTTACCCAGAACTTTTTTTTTGAAAGGTCACAAATACTATTTTGATAACAATCAATTTCAATCAAGTATATATTAAAATAAAAGGTAAATACAATTTAACAAGAAGCCAACAAGATTGAAAAATATATTCTTACATTAACGGTTCTAAAAAAGGTTTTAAAGTGGTGTTAATATTTTCTACAAAAAATAATAAAAAAGGTAAGAAAAAAAATTAATAAAAAAAATATCATA
>JAGVSQ010001820.1:4926-15740 GCA_022683975.1 Rhyacophila evoluta | reverse complement strand
AATAAATATTTGCACTTTGATTTTAATAACACACTGGTTTAAATTTGTGTATCATACGAGATTATTTTTCACGAGAATTGATTATCAAAATATTGCTTAAACCGATGGATATTCGGTTCTGCATTTTCGAATTCTTTAAAATCTAGCATATGTGAGAATTGAACCCGTAATATCTGGATGCAAGGCACACATGCTGACCTTATACCTGATACCTTAACCAGGAGACATACTATAGTTTTAACAATTTACTAGAAGAAATTGTACTTAATATATTAATAGGAAAGTCATATCAAAGTTTGGTTAAATATAGTTTCTATTGACAAAAAAATCAATTCAATAAAAAAAATATAGTTGAATAATTTCTAAGCAACAAATTTTGTATTTAACGCCTTATTCTTTGATTGTGGAAAAGTGAAAAAGGTGGATTCTGAATTGAAAGCCCCGACCCCTGATTGAACAGCTCTTTTGATCAGCCAGTTGACGCCCATCCTACGCCAACCCTGTCTACGTCATTCAGTATAACCTGTACAAAAGAGGCCACGATATGGGTTCAACTTTGGGTTATGTCAGGCTTTGAAAACAGAAAAATAATAAAGTCTCATTAGTGGAATTTGTTTTTCAATGCTATATTTCTGAAATATTTTTACGTAGACATTTTACTAAATACATCCAGTAACAAAGACTATTCAACATATTTATGGTTGAAGATATTTCACTGGTATAAATCTTTTCCATACAAGTTTATTCAATGTTTATTTTTTTTCAAATGTTATTTATATTAAACTATAAATCAAATACAACAGTTCAAAATTTTAGATCGACGGCTAGATATACAAACAATTTATATGTACCATATAATAAAACTTACATTAACGAGCAATAAAGATAAATTAATTTTTATCAATATTTTTTCAGTAAACAAAATAAAAACAAAAAATATTTTCAGATTATAAAATAAATCAATACGTTTGAGTGAAAAAATGTATTCATTTTGAAACAAATTGCACGTTGATCTAAAATGCAGATATGAAAATATTGTATTATGTGGTTAATTCATATAGGTGCCATCAAAGTATCTGTATCAAACTAGTTAGAGAACAAAATGATTTCATAGATACATTTAGGTATCTATTTTCATGAGCCAAAAGATTTTCAAATAAAAACATTTATTCTATATTTAATTACATTTACATGTCGCATGCTCTAAAGCACAAAATAAAACATATTTCATAATTATAAATTACGTAAAAAGACGTAAATTTTTGTCATCTCGGTTGCCGAGTGCAAACTTTAAAGTTAAAGGTTTTGGATTCAAATATTCAAATAATATTAGCAACACAAAAGGCTTGAGTAATTAGCAAATCATGTAAATATTGTGATTAACACTTGGCCTGCGGGACCCGTAATATTACGTGATTGTGTACTCTAGAGATTATCTGCCAGACTCGGAACGGTCCGTGCCTTATACTAAAAATATTTTGACTGCCAATTGTAGTCGAAGACTTTCACTACATTTTTATAAGAGCACTAGAAATATTTCTTGCTTCATATTTTGCAAAAATCGCCATTGATCACATAAATTTACAAGTTTGTTAGTGTTATCCTATACTATATTATCATTTTTCGACCGAAATCGTATTTTTTGGTTTGGTTTACTTATTTTTCAGTTCAGGTAAAACATTTTAAACACTTTCGTAAATTTTAAGTGAGTATCAATGGCGATGACGATTTTACTACATTTTTTCCAAAGTATTATAAATTAACACTATTCTAATTTTAAGTGATAATTTTATAAGCTGTGACAATAATGTACTATTGAAATATTGATAAATTGATTCTGCGTAGAACTTTGAGTAAAATAAACAAAAAATATTTAAACATATAAAGTGTTTTAGAAACTATGTTAATTTTTGCAAACGTTACGCGCATTTTGCGAATTTGCCAAAGGTAGCCCGCAGTTAAAGTGTAAAGATCTACAGGGGTGCATAGTCAATTTTTGAATTGGACATCTTTCCACTATAGAGATCTGTAATTTATACTTTTAAAAAGGATAATTAAAAAAAAATAATAAATATAATAATAAACATAAGAGTAATAAAATATTTATATTATATATAAGGTATTAAATATTTAAAATTCATTTAGAATCCCTGCATTGGGTCATAAATGAATGATTATTTGGATTATCCTGGATTTTATAATTGCTATCGGGTTCGCAGTCAACCTGCTAGGATTTGAGAGTTTTAAATTTATGATGCAGATTTCCCTGTCACTTTGTGGCTGTGCATGTCTTTTTACATGGGATAATCACCGAATGATGGCGTAAAAGGAAAACGAAATACTGACACGTTTCATTTGAATATAAATTTAAACAAATTTTTAATCAATGGTTTGATGTTGAATTATATCACGCATAAATTTTACGTAACCCTTTGTGTACAAATTATTAAAACATGTTTTGTTATAAAATTATTTAATAGCTATACATTTGAAGATAAAAAAACACAATTGCGAAACTGATAACTATGTGTGGATATAAAAAGTACGGTCTGTTAACAAAAACCCCGTCACGTAATATTGGACAAAGTACTACAGATGGTGCGCTTGTAAAAAAATAAGCCTTTTGAACAATTTAAATTCAAGGTAGGAAATAATTTTATCTTATAAGTGAAAAAACTTAAACGCGTGAATAGTATTGTTCGATGTGAAATATCCGGAATATTTTATAAATTCTGATCTGTGATTCGTTAATAAAAAAGGAAAAAAAACTCACTGTGTGTAAAAAACTAGTTATTGTGTAATTAAAGTTTATTTTTCTTTAATCAAAGAATACGTTTTCTCATACATTCAACAAAGTAGTACGATATTAATTTATTTAAGTTTCGAAAATTTCTATTATTTCAAAAATCAGTAAAATTATGTTTTATGAACGTAATAAAATAATATTTATTATAAAACTGGTCTCACTTATCGCGAACGATATTAATTTGCGGTAAACGCAGAAAACTCTGTCTTTACGTCAAATTAGGAATATTGATCGAAAAATTGCTATCAGTAAGCTGTAGGTGGATTAAAGGGCAGTTTGTCTCCCTATACAACTGAATTTTTTTCTAAACAAAACGAAAGAATAAAACTTTTCGTTCAGGACTTGCAAAGCGATGTGACTCTCAACGAACGAATCACAATGGAGATAAAAACTGTAGAGGTCGGTCGAGTTTAGGCAGACTTAAGGGCGATTGTTTTTTATATACAATTTGCACTGGAAATACATCGGCGAAAATTAAAAGTGTTTGATCTCCGATCACAAAAGGCTTGTATATAAATATTTTTATTCTGAAAAGCTTAGAAACTGAAAGCTTTCCACTGAGTCAAATAACCACACATTATTGGTGAAACTAAATCGCTTTTATTTACAATAAATCCTCAAAGTATACAAACATTATTTCAAACGTTTGGGCTTAGTGTTCGTCGAACCTTCAAATACATTAGTAGTGAGTAAAACCGAATAATGAACGAAATGCATTTTGAGAGATGCAAATAATGTAACTGTAAAGCGATACAGGATACTTTAAATGTATTGCAAAATGATGTTATTACCGATACCAACGGCTATCAAATATTTATTAAGTATTTTTTTACATAGGTTGTTATTTGTTATAAAATTACTATGAGATTTTGGAATATTATTATACATTATATGAAAATATTTTTAAATTTTAAGATTCCAGCAAGCTAGGTATTTAAAAAAAATATTTATTTCATTAAAGATATTGCTGTTTTAACTATTTGAAAAGTGTTTAATTTATACATATTATGTATGTTTCAAATCCATGACAAATAAATCTTCACACTGTCGAGCCTTAACTTAATAGATTGTTTCGTCACAAGAATTAGCTCGACGCCAATCATTCAATTCATTTGTACATATGATTAATTTTATTTTAAGCTATCATTTTGTTTACGCAGCTGTGAAATTTGAATCTATAATCTCTAGTAGTAAACGTGTGTGCTCAAAAATATGTTTACCAACGTGATGGGGCGTTTCTATTGGTGCCAACAAGAAGGCAGTAAAAATCTATGTGATTGATTATTTGAAAAGATAATATGAAAAATGGAAATTTATTATATATTTTGAAAAAAAAATAAGACTTACTCTAGATCTACTATGTTCTACTATGAGTATTTTGTTGTACTGATAATACGTCATGGCTCAATCAATTTCATAAAAAAATAAGAATATTAAATTGATATTTCTAAAACTGTTGATTTATTTCACTTAGGTCCATATCAACGACAATTTTATTTTCTTATATTAACAGTCGTAGTTATTTCATACATTTTATTCAATTCGTAATATAATTAACAGGTGCGCCATTAAGCACACTTCAAAAATAATCATATTAACCTTTACAAATCAGCGACATATATAAAATAACATATTTAAAAAAATAATTGCTTATTAAGTCATCTTTTTTAAAAAATAAATTTGCATCAGTATTTATTATTTAGAAAAAACGTTAATATAAATCTCTTACACGATTGAATGGTGTAAATTGAAAATAAGTATTCAATAAGCTGCAATTATTTCAATAAAAAAATGGCGAAAATTTTATTGATTATGCTACATTAGTTCAACGTAAAACAATGTTTAATTCATTGTTTTTGACAATATGTTTTTTAGTTGTTTTATTACGTTGGTCAACAAATGTTGTTTATTTTAAATAACATGATAGTTAAAGTAAATAAAAACTGTCTAACAGTATATAGGCTTGTAAATGTATCTTGTTGAACCAAGTTTTCTGTGCATACTTAAAAAAAATATGCGACATTCAATTGAACATATTAATTAGCAAAAGTTTTGAATGCACTTCTGTTTGAAATGCACTTCCGTTTTGTTCCGATGCAAATTAGTTAAGCCTCACATGCGACCGTTGCACGCCAACCGATGCGAACCAGTGCATAATCAAGGACATTTTTTCCCTAGCGCAAAAGCCTTTTAAATTTCAGTCTGAGTTTTCCGTTTTTCCCGGAATGTTTCAAGTACCCCCCACCGATGATTTGATTTGCGTAATTGTGTTTGTGGTAGGAAATCGTGAAATCGCTGCTGAAAATTGTTTGCACGTGAAAAGTGGTGGGAAATTACGTATATTGTAAATATTATGAGTGCTGTATGAAAAACAATTTTCACAAAAATTTATATATCGAGAAATAAAGCACTTGTGAAACAATACGCCACCAAGATCGTTATATATTTTTCATTGGTTTTTAGTTACCTGTTGTCTTCATATTTTTATTGGCCCTTTTCCAGTTTTTATGAATGAAAAAATTAATAAAAACTACGTGGTTATGATTGATTGAGAGTACCCAACTTGAAAAATATTATTAGCTGAGTTCAATACTAACTTGACAGATTTAAATCCTACTAGTAGTAAAGATTCTATAAGAAATAATTATAGTTTAATCTCGTTACGTGGAACTCTATTACGTTACGTTTCTATACTTGATATGAATTAATTTATGTATAATACCATATTGACCAATAATATAATCGTTAAATATAGTATGGTGTAAAGGTGAACTTTTATAATTGATACTAAATGTTAATAAAATAGTTCTAAACATTAGAATAGGTATATTAATATTAAAAATTGTAATTTTCTGACAGTAACATTTGCTGTTGCAAATACGTTATTTATTTCTTCTTAATTATAAGCAATAGTAAGAATTATGCATAAGCTCCAGTGAATTGATAAAATTAAAATATATGACGAAACTTGCAGTAAATAATTCAGACGGGGATGTGAAAATAGAAAAAAATTATCTAGATCTTTAAGATAATGTTTCAATTCTAAAAGTATTTCGCAGGCTCAATGAACGTATAATAAATCAGATTAACTTTTTACAAATGAATTTTGTAATTGTTATTATATAAATTAAGCTCAAATAATAATGTATACAGGTATCTAAGGTATGACAATTTTATAGAATGTTTATCATGAGTCCTGAAATTTAATTCTATTTAACTGACTAATTATTGTATGTTAAGATATGATGTTATTATAATATGCTCATAAAAAAAAGTAATTTTGTTGATAGAACTAATTTTTTTTGTACCATGTTTGCTCCCAACGTGGAGCATATGTATCTGCACAGTGTGAAGATATCCATCCCGAAAGAGGAGTATATAGATATCAGTAATGTGAAGACACATTGACAGATTATTTTTTATGAGAATTATTCCCAATAAGCATCCAGTCGGATTTTTCAAATTTTTAAAATTCGACAGCATTTTCTGGATTGCTAGCACGCTACCAACTACGCTACCGAGGAGACAAAATTATTAATTACATCTGGAAAATTATGTAAAATTTCTTTTAATATCCTTTTTTTATTAAAAAATTAAAAGTAAGGCGTAGCTAAATACATTACAATACAGTGTCAATCGTTTTAAAATTTTAAGCATCTATTGAGTGAAAAAATTCCGATAAATTTTTTGAAAGGATTTCTGCAAAGCTCGTTCGCTGGGATTGCTTTAGAAATTTTCATATCGAATCGTAGCGTAGTTGAAAGATATGCAATGTATTGTTGACCAGTGGACAAGAGGTTCACAGATCGATGGTCTCGCGGGAAGCAGGCCGTTATGCAGATAATTCTGGCCATTGTCGCTTGTCGGATGCCGTGCAAAATTCCAACATGTTCAACGTTTACACATCCTATCTACAACACTATTATATATACTTGAAATTGTTTTGAATAACATTAAATTATTCCACGGATTCAACAAACATTAATATAAATACATACATAGCTTGTTATAAGCGTAGTATTAATGAACGCTTTAGTAAATCAAACATTACTTAAATAACAGAAGCGATTACAAAAGTAATTGACTGTACAACCAATAATTTAATATATATAACAGTTAAATAGTAAAATTGAAAATGACGTTTATTGATTATGTTAAATTAGTTCAACTTAAAAAAAATTAATGAAATGCATGTGACTTTTTTAGTTGTTTTTTGCGTTGAAAAAAAATATTGCTTATTTTCAATTAGATGATAGTTAATGTAAATGTAAATTATTAGTATACGGATTTGTGAATGTATCCTGTTGAACCAAGTTGTTTCTGCATACTTTAAAAAATATGTAAATATATTTCAAAGTTGACTTCTACTTTAATGATAATACAAAGCATATCTATAAGTATGATTCTGTTTCACTGTAAGCAATTTTGTTTACTATAGTTCATGGCTACGTATAAATCAGAATATAATATATAGGTGGTAAAAATTCTCAAGTATAAAAGGCTTACTGATACAGTGGAAAATTTATGTTGTTCCGTTGCCTTGTCGAGAATGAACTTATAAAGTGATCCCTTGATAATGCAATACCGTTACTCTAACCACACCACCTGAAACTGATAATTTTACCTAAATAAACCAATGCAAAAACGCTTTAGGAATACTATTAAACATTTTTATATGTAAGAAAATAGAGAACAATTTTTTTCCACTAAAGTAATACCATGATAGTGGCTTTCAAAAGCATCACTTTGTCAAAGCTAATTTAAGTATTAACACTTGTAATATCTGAGTTGATGAGGGCAAATTTCGCATATGTATATAAATTGAAATGTATAAAACACGATGGTTAATGATAAAAATATATTCTTTCTTCTATACATGTTTAAATATGTTGTATACTTCAGTAGACTAAGTAATAGAAGTATTCCATTATTTCAAGTTACAAAAGTACGTTATATAGATAGTATTTAGCGAGATACTTGAGAGCAAGGCAATTTCAGTATTGAGTAAGGTGTATTTCTTCCCATAACATTTCTATCAATTGAAGTAAATTGCCCCTCAGTATCAGAGCCCCAGGATACCCTTAGTAAGGGCGAGGTGTAACGATGGAGTGGATAAATGGTGAGAACATTTAATTGTTGATTAGTTCATATAATATATCATTATGCCAATTGATCTGTTAATCTGTCGGTGACTAGTCATATGGAGTATCAATTATTTATTTATTGTATATTATTGCAAATTGTGGTTCTAGTGATTTATTTAGTAACCCTTCAAGCATTGGTGTGATTTATTTGCTTATTTTAAAATGTCATATAATTATGATGATATTCAATGATTATTCATAATAGTCTTTGAATGTTTAAGAAATAAGTAGTAGTATTGTAATCAATAATGTAAAAAGCATCTTAGTGTGGAAAGGGTTAGTATATCTGTTTTTATTCAACTATGTTATAGTGCTAATCAATTCTGGTGGAATTTCAAAAGTATATCCACGTTTTTTCTAATAATTTCATAGCGTATTTAATAAAATACATTTATTATTTTTAATCTGCATTATTTTTACTCGTAAAATCAATAATAAAAAGTTCAGATGTTAGATTTGGATATCATATTATTTTTCAACGTATTTATTATAATTATATTGTGAAATTACCAACTGAATAAATTTATTATTTACTAATGGTGTAGAAATAATAAAAAATGAAAATCATCCGAATTAGATATCAAATCAAAAATCCATTTCAAATGTATCGAAAGACTTCATTCCAAATACCAATTACACACTAACAATATGACCATAGAAAAGAAAACGGAAATACAGTGAATTTGATAAGACGTACAAATAGTAGAGAAAAAGCTACATCACAAAAGCACTTCGGAAAGAAATTGCCCAAGGCCCTTTTGCCTTCGACCGAAATTCTTAGTTATATACTAAATTTTTGGTTCATTACCTTCAACTACTCTATTTTCTTTATCTCGAGGGCTTGTTTTTCATCCCTTAACCAACCATAACACTCCCTTTGTAAAATGCTAGATTGTTACATTCTTCAATCTATTTTCCAGCAGATATTTTGCCAGTGGCGTCGTGGAATCAAATTCCTCCCCACCTATCGGCCCGACGCGTGAATCTTGTTTACTTTCAACTTGATTATAAATTGATATCTTGTCGACGTATAGATTGAATAAAAAATCAGTCAACTCCAGAGTCTTTAAATATGATAAATATTTTTTCATTTAAAAATTCTGTCGAACATTTATTATAATGCTATAAAAATATTATTCAACACCTTCATTAGATCTTCAATAATTTGATTGAGATATTATTATAAATAGTGCGATATTAACCTTTTGAATTTAGAGATATTACATTGAAAAATATTTATTCAATTAAATTTGAATTATGAACGTTTTACATTTTATAAAACTCTATCAAAAACCAACTAAAAAATTTAAACTACAAATATGTCAATTTTAAAATATTTAGATCTTTTTAACTTAAATTTAGATTTAGACTTTAAAGTCGCGTCAATTATTACAGGACCAATAACAGAATTAATTTAACGTATAATATTTATTGATTCTATCAAACATCAAAAAACCAATATTGCTTAGTATTTTATGTCTGTAATTGATTTATTACTGAAATCTGATATTTCAAAGTGACTTATTTTTTTCAACATGAACTGATTTTTATGGTAAAATATTGGTTTTTTGAATAAAAATATAGTATTATGTGCACTTTCAATATGTTTTGAAACAAATGCTTCTTCATTAGAAATGAAATGATTCGTAAATGAGGAACTAACTGTTCTCAAATGTTTGTATGGTAAAAAATTAGATAATATTTCCCAGACATTTGCTCTCTCGCTTAAATAAATCTGTTAAGTAGTTATTTTCTTTTAAGATGTATTTGAAGCTTCTCAGAAATGATCCGTTTGTCATCATGTAATTTTTAAGAAAAAAATCTACTCACCAAAATTTACAATTTATAAAATGACTCTAAGAGTATATAGTATAGTTAAAACATCAAATTATATCTGTTAAAAAATAATGATTATTGTCCAAACTTGTTAAGTAGTATAAGATAAATTAAAAGTAGTTAGATAATTTATTGTATATCATATAAATTTAAAAATCAATACACCACTAACTTTAACGTAATCGCACATATAACCTAATAATAATATAGTTTGTTTATACACTTAGAGTAAATAAAAAAATGAATAGAGTTTTTTATTTTCATGTTCATAATTTTAATTTTTATATATGAGTACGTAATATGTTATATTATAGTATTGAGGTAGTAGAATTTTATTCACTACCAACGACTGAATTACAATTTGGAGTTCATTAAATTTATGATTTCACAAACCACTGATGGTTATAGACAACGTGTTAAATTCATTTATCAATAGTATTTGCCGTATATATGTTATAGTGTTACTTTTAAAGGAAAGCCTCATAAAAGTTGAATTAACTTATAGTGTATTAAAACTAGCTATTGAAATTTACTGAAAATATAAATAATAAGGCTAAATAAGTTATGAAATCACTAATTGTTATAATTTTCAGTATTGTAATATTACCACAAAAAGTATCAACAAAGTGACTTTAATAAATTAAAAATAAACGAGTATCGAATGTACATAAAGAATCTTATAGATACTAGATTTTTTAAAATATATCTTACACAATTTTTTTGTACAAGACTTGATATTTGATGAGTTAACTAGCTGAGTTATCAAGTTGCAAAAAGCATTTTGGTGGCTTGGTCAGCAAGCATTCAGAGTATTTTTGCAATTCAACAAATCAATTGTTTGATAGAAAATTATCTATCGAGTCTTCACATTAAAATAATCAATATACTTCATATTCAGAAAACACGTGGATGATAAAAACATTATTTTGAAGTAATTTTTGTAGATGGGTGAAAGTTTATTTTGTATAAAAGCTGAATAGGGTTGGTTACTGGTTACTCACCCGCATGATAATATAGGTAGAATGCAC
>JAGVSQ010001819.1:0-27231 GCA_022683975.1 Rhyacophila evoluta | reverse complement strand
TAATAATAATATTAATATACTTATTGAAATTATATCTTGATTCCATTTTCAAATCTATCGTCATTTATTTAGAATCAGATAGAGACCTTTACTTCTTCTGGTCCACACATGATATATACATATAAGTATTTATTCGTTCCATGTTCAAATATACCTTTATAATACGAAAACTATAGAGATCATATTATAACATTGTAGCCTAGACGTTGACTGGCATTACCATAAATTATATAGTCAGTCAACAAAGCCATATAGATTTTCTTGACCTTTAAAGTAAAGGGAATCCTTAGCATCGGCAACATCTCTCTAGCAGATTGGCTTATCGCAAATGGCAAAACAATTTATTTAATTGAACGATTATTATTATTATCCGAAAGCTTGTCGTTGTGGGTAATGGTGATTTGCGAAACCTCTACTTGGAATTTCCCGTTAATTAATTTCATTTCACTGTATCACATTATATAACATATAGAAAATTTTATTCGAATTATTATACCTACATAATAATTGTATTCTCTGTGTTACTGATTTATTATTTTAATACCATTATGATTTTATTGTTTTTACTGATATGTCTATTTCATAATTGATTCGATATTATGTATAATATATTGAAATTCTTGGTATCATATTTTAGATTTGAATTTCTTTAGTACTTGACTAAAATTTCTAGCTAATCTCACCATTTATTTAAATCTGGTAGAGAAGTATCGTCTATATTTAGGAGCGTATTTCTGAATGACAAACTTAATTTCTAAATGAATTTTCTAATCATACTGTGCCATCATACAACTCACGTAAACTCCAGTAAAAATTTTATCAACACTAGGATTCACATCTCCCAAAATTTTTCAGAATGACTGTAAAATCATCAGATGTTTTCGCGTCTAGTTAATAATGTATACAACGTATGTATATAGTGTGCGTGAGTCTGTTTCGAGGGAGAGAGAGAGCGCGCTAGTGAGTGCGTACGTGCGCGTTGAAAAACTTCAAAATATACGTACAATATTAATTCTCCGCCTAGCTCTCTTCATAGGAATTTCCTGCCGCTTACGATTTTTTCTCCCGTGATCTGCGTGCTTACATTATAATATTTATTTACGCTTACAGTCGACTGACTCGACACAACACACAATGCCGTGCCAATTAAAGAATGGCCACGCGGGGCAGTGGCGTGCATGCGAAACTAGAATGAAACTAGATATTAATACAACTAAATATTTTGACACCCACTAAATTTCTTTGTTTACGATATTAAAATCCAAGCAACGCGCGATGAAAACTTATCTTAGTGGTTACGTTTATTATTATGTAAAAAGTTTCCTCGGAATCTGTGTTTAAATCGTAATCAAAACAAAATCAATTAAATATCTTCAAAACTATTGTATTCCACCATTTTTTTTTTAAATATTCATTCTAATCATCTGCATAAAATCTACCTCTTATTTATTTTGCTTCGAGCTTTCTAATGCTCGATTTTTCAGTCTTAGCCATAAGTTTGCTATGATCTGCCCATTCCCTCAAAATATACTAACGACAATATTTAGGACTTCGTGAAATTCCTTATTTCTTTTCGTCTTATTTTTTGTAAACTTCATTTTACGAAGAAGATTTTGAATAGACGCTTTGTATTCATATACTATTCTTCAAAAATAATAAACATTAATGAAAACGTTAACCATTCCAATGCTAGTAAATATCAACACTGCATTTGGCACAAAAGTGTATGGCATGCCAATCTCGAGAAAAACACTTGGTTTATCTACGAAATTCGCATTATCTACAGCCATTTCCAAGAATTTTAGCATTATTTAAAATAGGTTATAAATTTTATGTCTAATCATATTATCTATAATTTTTTTAAAGTAGAAAATGTTTCCGTTTTCTACGCCTATGGCTTACGTTATTTTGTGTGACTTGGACATAGTAATTTGTACAATTTACCGAGCTAGAGAGCCCAGACTGAGATAGACTCGTCTACTAGATCCATTTGACCAGTCACAATACAAATAACTATTGTTTGTTAAGCTTTGGCGAAGTTCATACACAAAGTGTCAGTGAAATGGTCACGAGGCAAAGACAATTAGTTACTCTCCGCTCTGACCGGTATACTTGAACAATTCCTAAAATTATCATTAATATAAATGGCTCTGCAATATTGTCGTTGGAACGCTTAAATGACAATAGAGAAAGTTTTGTGATTGTCTCATCTCGGAATCTGTTTATCATTTAAATAGATAGTTTAAAGTCGATTTTATACACGTCTAGTGGCATCCCAAAAAACATTTTGTATTCATAAGAAATCACACGTAAAATAATATATATATACATATACAAATCGTTGAAATCACAAACCTCCAAAAAGTCAATAGTTCTGTCTATAGTTATTTCGGTTATCAATGGTCATCGGTCATTATCAAGAACGTTGCTTAATAACTATTGACAACACTTGATTAAGAAATATCAACTTTCTACTGAAATTAATTTCTTTTATTTTACCAATTGCTAAAAAATATTTTCTAGAACTTTATTGTAAATATGTTAAATCGATTTATTGGATTACAGTCACTCATTCAACCAGTGATATTTTCTCTTACTATAATATAAGTGCTGTTTTTACACCTTCCGCTCAAACCGTGAAAAAATGGATTTCTTGGATATCTTATCTTATCTTATATCTAGAGATTATTTTTTTATGAAAATCGGTTTTCGGTCAATCAGTTGACTCATTAAGTTAGGGCCATATTTGAATATATATGTACATCTTCGGAATTCGAAGCATACACAACTACCGATGCGACATATGAGCAACTCACATTCCGAACTAATATTTACTTAGTTGCCATCAAATTCTTGAAATTAATGACTGATTTAATTGTGGTATATATTCTGCTTTGTACAGCAAGTTCACCCTTAAGGCTAGCCAAACAAGAGCGAATCCAATCTGGGATGGCATGTCGGCGCCAGACTCAATGTAATTACACGCTGGCTCATACATAATGACAATAAAGCTGTTGCACCGCTAAAACTGTCGCACGTAGCATATATATTTTTGGGTCGCCGTGTACAGCGATCGCTTGCCCTAGTGGATTCAATATCAATTTAAACTACTTCGTCTATTGGTTAATACTTAGACAATTTTTTCATAACTTAATAGAACTCTATAACCAACAAATAAACTAAAACATTTCGCAATTTTCCTTTATTGTCAAAATATATCGCCGCATACACCAGAAACAACATATAAAATTTTCTTTTTCGAACGTTCTTAATTTGGTTCAGTTTAAAATTCAATAGTCATAGAGTAAATAGCTGGTTGAGTTTTTTTTTTAAATAATAAAAACATATTGCAAATTTTTAAATTTTCCGGAATGTTTCAAATAAATTCAAAAAACATTCCTAGTTTATTGAATCACCACATAATTCATCTTACTAATGATACTTTAAAAGAAAATGCATTCTGGGTGAGTTTCTCTGTCAGATATTTCCGCATTTTTCCACTACTGAAAAGAAAGTTTACGATCTCGAATAAATAATCACCATGGCGCCTTCCCTACTTTCCAAATAGTCGACAACATCATTCAACTTTAATCTAGATGTTAAAGTTCAAAACAAATGGAAAGTCTGTGACAGACTGCATTATAGGCATATTTAAATTCTCCACAAAGTTATGTATTATAGAGTTCTGTACAATTTTCCGAATACAATATTATAGTTCTGTTCTCTATTTATATTTGTTATTTACACTGATGTCTTGATAAAATATTTTAAATAATAAGCGATATCTCCATAGAAAATTTTATTTTTCAATTAATCTATCTGCTGATATTTACTGTGAAAAAAACTATAGACAAGCATAGTATAATTATTCTCACGTACCTACATCACAACGCCATCACTGAAAAAATACTTCTTACAAAAATATGTTTAAATGTCAGGACTTAACAATGTCGATTAAGAAGATTTCTTTTTACGCGATGAAGTCAAAGAAACGTCAATTGCATTTTGAGGCTGAAAATGCACATCATATTAATCCACGTCGCCAGTGTTTGTGTTTATGATAAACTTGTCAAAAAATCATAATAATGCAAGATGTTTCGAAAGAAAACATTCAAAAGAGGCGAGTGTCATGACATTGGCTTCAAAATGTTTCTCAGAATCTCATGGGGACTACCAACAGGGCTGCAGTCACAGAGATTAGTCATGAAATACATTTTCATGAATGAGGATTAATTTTTGTAGATTGTTTAGTAACATCAATTAACTATTCTCATTGCAATGCCTTTATGGATATAAATAACTAATAGTTGACTTACAGTCTAAAATTATTGAAACATTTTTAGACTCTTAGTCCTCATGATAAAAAAACCTCATGAGTACTTTCAAACTAATTTAAAATATACTTGGAATCATATAAGATACCACTTAAACTTTTTAATGTTATGATAGTTTAAAAAGCAATAATAAATGTAATTAACAATCTTTTTTGTATCATTAAATGAACATAACTATATATTTATCAATTAAAATATCAAATCTTATATTCATATTTCTCTCCGTAATTAAAAATACATCTTCTTTTTACTAGATAGAAACAATATACAAAACATATATTTATATAATTATGCAATTATTTGTATTGTATTCATATCTACTTAAAGTATTGCCGATGTAGTCGTGGCAATTCCATGCGGATTTATAAGATTCAATTTTCCGAATTATCAGATACATCCCTGCCAGCTAAGAGGAATGCATTTTGCAGACGGTATTTCGCTTTGCAAGTTTTGTAATAGATCGTGCGCTTTCGTAAATATAAATAGAGACAGCCGCCGGGTCAAATACACCTGTCCCTGTCACACCAACGCACTGGTCGCGTGTCTCTCTCTTGGGCTATCCCATCTTGAGAGGCGGGAAGACATCTGGGATGACACATCCAATTTGAATTTGGAATCTAGATGAATGGTTGCGATGTGTCAAAAAGTTAAGATATTTAAATACGCAACAACGATTAGTTAATTCGGTTAGCAAATAGACAAGCAGCCGATTTTTTTTAAATATCCTTATGTAATTTTATTATACCATATCATTATAAATACACGTATAAAAATAGTATAAATTCTTACATCGATTCCAAACTAAAAATGCTGATTTACTTGGAATCGACTTTATATTACACGTCAATATTCATATATCACAAACTTCAATGGAGTTTTTTTACAAAACTTATACGAATAAGAACAGTTCTTGGTATATTTTGCAACTTTACGGATTTATCAGCCATATATTTGTACGTGTTAGGACATTGCCCGTAAATGATGTTTGGTTTTTGGATTCAAGCATTGACTTCTCGATCTGTTTGAACTATCTACGTATTACAATCTCAAATATGTGTATGCAAACTCAACTATGGTATGTATAAAAAGTACTGCATTATTTTCACAATTAACGCAGAATTCAATATCAGTTTTTTTAATAAATAATCATATGTTTCCAGTATGTTTTCCATTTCGACATATATATAATCAATAGCTTTGTTAAATTTAAATCCCTTTGATTCAAATATTATTATTTTGATAAAATAGTTCAACAAAATTCAACAACAATGGCAGCTTTTAGTGATTAAATGAACCGTACAGTACTCAATTAATTAATTTTCGAAATTCTGCATGTACTATAATACTACATTACCAAATTACTATCAGAGGTGAATTATTTGAGAAATCAGAGATATGAGGCTATCGGACTGAAAATGTATTTCATTTTCGATAAATATAACAAACAACGTCATTTATATAGAAATAATAAATTTTAAAAGTTTATACTAAACTTTTGAATTTTCAACCTGTAGCCGATGGTAAAACACGTCAAAATAATTAACCTTAAAAACACAATTATTGGTAAATGATACTAGATGTCACCAAATGCTATATTATTTATAGGAGTTAACTCTAATCGTATCAAATTCTAATCTTAGTATTCGGAACTAGGTTTTTTTATAATCTATCCATTTATAAAATAACATAAATCATCAGATAAAGTAAACCAAAATATTATTATTGATCATAATTTCTTTCTAAAATATCGAGAATAGGATAAGGATACTTTCTGACAATTAATTAACTAATTGTACGCAATTGCATGCGAAGTTTTTAGCGCCAACCGTTGGCACCTGCCATCTCTCCGATGCATTACAAAAAAAAACACATCATGCAATTAGAACGATGTCAATGAAAGGTCGGGCTGTGGTAGAATCAGTACCGTGCATAGACTAGGTTCAACGTATTTCATTTATTTTCAAATATTCCCAACTTTCATAAATTTTCTAAAACGATGTTTTGACGCGTAGGCGAATTCTTACATATAAGCGTTTTTCGGATTACCATTTTTTTTTACCATAGACTCGAAGTATTTTATTGGAAACAACATTTTTTTACTATATTTATCAACCACGTATTTATCTACATATTTAGAATATCACTGTTTTTACTGGCATGAAATATGAAAATAAAATATATCGTAGGCAATAAAAATCGAAAAAATTCACACATCATTATTTTTTGAAGGCACCTCAAAACTAAAGAATTTTAAAGATGTTCATTTAAGATTCAGAAATGTTTGATATTTCAGAATTTTACATGAACAGAATTATGTTATAATATTAATTCCTTGAAACATATATTAATTCAAGTATTTATTCTTAACTGTTCAAGTATTCCTGGATAATTAAAATTCCTTATTCAATAATCATTATTACTGATAATAGAAGATATGTATTTGATATTTCTTCATATGATTATAACAACAATGGTAAAACATCGTTTTGAGTTATTAATCTAATTTATGCATTTATGGATAACATATTATAATCCGAGACGCCTTTTTGTTGGCATGTGTATAATATATGATGTACGGCGAACGAAATCACACAAGAGCATCGTTCGCTTAAATAGTAATATAATAATACAACCGATACCCGCCACGATGTGAACGAACCTGATTTAACCAACGTTCGGGGCGGTCGCCTTTTTTTGCAAAACTATTTCATATAACGTTTTTACTTTGAACTGTCATACGAATACAACTTCAATGTACTTTCATACGTGTATGCCCGTCGGATTTTTTTTTAAATAACGAAAAACGGTTAGTACTATTACGACTTATTCAACTTAAATTTGAATATCGAATAATAGATTATTTTGGTCAATCTAATATGAATATATTCTAAAAGAATTTACGCCTTACTGTTATATTTTTTTAGTCAATTTGTATGCTTTTTCAAAAATATTTTTGGATGGCAACAACCGATAGTTACATACTTTAAACCGATTTTTAAAACTAGAAACATTTAATAATTCATGCAAATGATGGATATCATAGTAAATAAGATATTCTTAATAATTGTATGTATGATTTCGATTTTACTATCGGACAGAACACGTGTGTAACCACCGAATGGATATTTTGAGAAAATAATAAATTTTGAAATTTATTAATAACGTTTTGCAAGGATTAGTTGTTAGCCATTTATTCAACTTTTCAACACATATTCTAAATCACAAATAAATATACATTCGGATTAATACCAAATTTTTTTATAACCTTATACAAGATTATAATAATTATAATTAATAATTGTCTAACCCCCAATTCTTATTCAGTAGACATTTCCCTACAATCAATTTACAAATATTACAATAAACAACGCGTATGGACTTACCTGTGTGTCAATCAAAGAATTGTTTGCACGTTTAAACCAGCATGGTGATGCACTTTTCACACACTTAAATGTTATATATTGAATTAGTATGACTATTTTTGTTTATTGTTATTTGGCTATTGTTATTATGCTGTTATTTGGTCAGTTTGTGACGCCCATTCCCTGAAAATGAAGCATTAATTCAGACCCTGCAAGACAAAGCTACATTTTCCGGCACGGTGAATACGGTGCGCCTTGAAAGAAGTGGAACCGCGCTCAATTCACGTCAGCTGTTCCGGCAATGTCTTGGCATATCTACAAATTGTAATACGCATTACATTTTGAATATTATAAAAATAATATTTTCTCTAACAAACATCCACAGTAATAGGTAATATATAATACAAAAATTACGTTTAAAATCGCTTTCAGCTGCTGCCAATTTGACGTTTTTATATAAAAAAACAACTAATCTATAATTTTGCTAAAAATGAATTAATAAACATGTCACAAAACTATCAGTCAAAAAAAATAGATGGCCGAGTAGATATGCTTATACAGTTTCCTATTTTAACGGTCAATTTTATTATTAGTCTCGAAGCTCATTAAAAATAACCTCACATTTACTTTTTATTATTACTTCGTTTCTAGTTTAAAACGGAAATATTTAATGTCGTGCGGCATATTACGTAATTATTCATTTCGAATTCTTTTTTTTTGCCTTTTTTCAAGTCGCTCAACTGCTGTCGATTCTCTATGGTCTCCAGCAAATAATAATCTAAACGCAATATTTTTTCTGTACGTTTTGAAGTGTTGTGTTTCGCAGAAAATGTGTTCTAGCCTAAATAGTTTATTACCCTGTTTTCTTTATTTCGATAAGCCGTTCTGCGCAATAAAAAAACTTTGTAAGCTCTTATTGAGAAAGTTTTCGCGTATGAAAGTTTCATTATTGACTATTTTACTTGTCAGGTAGACTTTTGTCTCGTCGTGTCCTTCGATATTCTCAAAGGTAAATAAATTATGTACAAGTATCGCGAAGTTAACTTTTAAATTTTTCACAAGGTTTCTGAAAAAAACAATTCCGAGGAATATCAGCTTTATTGCGTTATTCGTATAAAGGAAATTACGTCTAATTCACTACAAATAAATAGTTTATTTGCTAATTAATAGGTTTGTGTTTTTATTAAATGATTACTATATAGAGTTAATAGATATTATTATAATTATGTAATAATGTAATCGCATTACTCTAATGGAAATTTATTGTAACAATTTATTTTATGTTAGATACCTACAAAAGAAACTAACAAATTTAACATTAATAGTTTTAAAATTTTTTTGTTAATATTTCTTCTGTTGATTGCAGTATACATTAAGTCTTTAATAAGGATATCCGGTTTTTCTTAGAGCAAACATCTTTCTTTACACTATGGAAATATACTCTACTTTGAACATGCTAAAAATATGGAAAATCGTTAATTTTACAGTTGGTTTTAATTTTTTTTATTATCCTCCATTTCAAACTAGTATAAAAGCGTTATAGGGTGTGGTTATTATATGAGAATTGATTCGCGGGCGCGTGCATTAGAGCACGTTCACACTAATGAAAGTGAGAAAGACACAATGTGTTTATTATTGTTCAATTGTCTTGTTAGCAAGTGACCATTTGCCAAACTGAAACATTACCTTTCGGACAAGGCTTCCATTATATGTGTTCCTGAAACCGATCCTCATAACCTCACAATTACCGAGGTTAACATCTTGAATAAAACAACTACAGGAATGAGGTCAGAACTGTGAATCACATTTTGCCGCACCAATTTCACGATGTCGTTTTTATTTATCGCAACAGTGACATTAGGGACTTTAGAACCGGTTTTCTCCGTAGTCTGTCGGTTACGATATCTCACGGGATTTTCACTACTTACAAGTATTTTTAATATACCAATTGTTTTATAACTTTTCTCTTTTCTGAAATTAATCAGCACATAAAAATAATTTTCATTCTCATAATATTCGCTTTCGAACTGAAATACGTAGCTAATGCATAGTGTCTCCAAGATTTCACTCACCAGTTGCTTTGCGTATTCCTAGGCAATCCTAGCATTCTTTAATTCCACCAAATATATCATATGAAAAGCACTAAACGACACTAAAAGACAAGCAAGATTTAGAATTTTTAATACATTTGCAGCACGTCTTTTCATTGTTTTCGCATGACTTTTGGCGGAACAAATGCCTTCTCGGTCCGTTACCTTATCTCAAACCAAAGTATTTGACTTGGAAAACTAAAAATATCGAGTATCGAAAACAGATACTTTCTTTAATTATCTGCCTTACGCATTTCACTCTATGTAAATCAAATATTAATTAAATCATAAATCGTTAACCATGATCATTTAGAATGCTGTGTTTTTTGTCTTTTATTATAATCACATTCACCTTCTCAAGCGCAAGTATCGAAAAATTACAAAATACCGGTAACGAAAACTGTAGCGAGTGTAAATATATCAAAATCAACAGCAACATCAATCGTCGACCGAACCGCTATTAAAACACCGGTATTAATTTAGAATCTCGCTTTTGGCAACCCTAACCGCCAGGTACCCTATAAATTTCAATACGTAGACTTAAAAATTCGTCTCAAAAAACATATTATGTTTTTTTCCTCTCCGTGATTTACAGTGATAATAAATCTTTGCGTCATTGGACCATGGTAACGACATTAAATTTGTCTTAGCAGATTTTCGATCCACATTTGCTCTAGAAATCAACACTCAATTACCGTCAACGTGTCATTCATTACCTGAACCGTAAAAATAAAGGACTATGATGCAATATATTTCATTTAAAACCACAAATTCGTGTATTTTATGACAATGTTATAAATTATACTTATGTGATAGCTAAGACCATTGAAATATTAATGAAACATTTATTCAAAATATCCGGTTATTTTCAAGAAAATATAATTTAGATACACAATATTTTTAACCGAAATCATTGGACAGTTAGCGCCCTCGTGCAAAATGTTTTTTGAATTATTTGTTTATATAATAATATGTCCACTGATTTATAATCTATACGTTTTCAATAATATATAAATTGTAATAATATATATATATTTAGTATACTTGACTTGAATATCCAAATATCATTACAATTATAAAATAAAACACGCATTCTTCGGATTGCTAGAACGTGTACGTTCTGTAAAAAGTATTGTAGCAATGAGAAAAACAGAAAAAAATTACTGAAAACATTTATACCTTTAAAACTGTATGAATTTAAATATACATTTTATAGCACAAATTCCGATGAATAAAGCGTTACGAAAGTTAATTATAAACAGTTTTTACTTTTGGCAATGACACAAGTTTTTAAAACTGACACCACACATTCTTTTTGCATTTTTCACTATAATACAAAGTTAAGTTATATTGTTTATGAATGTGACTTAAAATTTTCACATTAAACTACATCACGTATCGTTAGCTTTCGTATTCATTTAGCAGCTTCGACCACTAGTTGCCCATAGTAAATATTTGATTACATGTATATTCGACTCAATAACTAACGTTCTCAGGTTCTCGCGTATGTAATAAACATATGTCTGCGACAATAAATATACCTGTGCAATCATATGTTTCATTTAAATACTTATTTGACAAGCCGCACGATCATTTAGTATTTTGAAATGTTGATACAAATTTTGTTTCTGCATATACATTAAATTCATATTGTTTTACATCAATGTAAAAAAGATCCTTTGATTTCAGAAAATAATAAAAAAAATTAATGTTCTTGACCTTTGTCAACGTTCAATAAGTAGTAAAGTGGCGTGCTAATATATCCCATACATACACAATCTAAAAAATATATTTTTCATCACTTTCGGCGTAGTGAAAATATAATATTTTTGTATTTTAAACATATTTAAATACATATAGCCATGCACTATTTAGCGAAATTTCTTTTTCGTCAGTCATAAACTCACATCTGTAAATTAATCATGATTTATTTAACACTCCTATAAATCACGCTATAACAAGAAATCAAACAAACCTAAATATTTCTCACTCAGCTTAATACAAACTAGACTAAGTAGCGGTGTAAAATAATCATTTTATGACTGATGAATTATCACATTATAATTCTACATTTTAATTAGTTTTGTGGATAGCTATTTCGGTTATGATACGATTATTAACTAAATATTACGATGAGATTTTTTAATTACAGAAGAAATCGCTATTAATAAAATGAGTAACCTGATTTTTATAAAAATGTCTGCTATGTACTGATAGATTTTTATTTACAAAAAGTAGTTTTGAACCAATCAGTCAATGTATTGAAACACTTGGGTCCTGTACACATTAAAAAATTTAACATGGCTTATTTATTTTTTATGCTGTTACAGAGATTGGTCCTATGACCTCCGATGCCGAGTAATTTACAGACGTCTTGTCGAATAAGTAAATCTTCGTTCAAGAAGAAAAATTAATTTTGACAATATTTGTCTATGGTTTCTTTTTCGCGTCCCGCCACTGATTTATACGGGTTGTTATCCTTCAATATCTCAGTGCACTTCGCAACATCAAAGTTAAACAAACAAACCGAACTATCAGTAATGAGTTAACGAGACTGGGTATTTCCAAAGCTATGTTTTTCTCTTTTATTATTTTTATTATCATTCTTTAAACGATGTACAATAACTCACCAAATATTTTGTAATTAATATATATTATACACTATAATAATCAATTATTTGCATAGATGAATTTAAAATTCAAGAAGCATGAATAAAACATAGAATTATATCGAATAAACAGATTCCCAATTCTCAACTGGAAAAGTCTACACTGTCACCATACAAAAAACTGTATTTTATATAACAATGAATGTAAATTTTGTTACAATATCGAACCGTTTACAACAAAAGATAATAAGCGGCATTTTGGCGATTTTGCTTTTTTATCAAATCAGTTCAAATAGATATCCGCATGGACTGAGACAGCTGAAGTCATAATTTATGCATTTTTTATTTCATCTAAAAAAATATTTTCAATCAGTTTTGATCCAATTGCTCAGCCAATTAGTTTTATAATTTAACCTGTACTTTAGATTTTATTAAATCTTTATGCGACTATAGGATTACGTATTTACCAATCGGCACAAGGCGAATATTTTATCGACAATTAATAAATTGTATAACAATTAAATTCATCTGACAGAAAATTTTTCTCTCGCCGACATGATGCATTTCGCTTATTACCAACATTACGCATCGCATATGTCAACATAAAGACATCAGTATTTATGGAGAAGTTTTTATTCTTTTCTTTGGCCGAATACCCAGACATGGTAGACATTTTTACATCTGAAGTTTTTCAATTTTAGTAAAGTGTAGAAAAATCTTGAAATTTTTTCAGGTTGACTGTAAAACACACCGTCAACAGTGCGTTAAATAAAATAATAATTTCAGAATAGGATTATTAATTAATAACAAAGACTTTTGAACTTTGTCATTTGGCAATATACCCATCGTTAATTATTTACGACTAACGATTCCAACTGTTTTAATACTTTGAGTCTTTTAAATATTTATTTAAACAGTTATAAAGCATTTTATCTCTAATATTTAGTAAACTTGATCTATTTTTGATCGTCAAATATATATTTGCTCGACTGTGCAATACATTAATATCATAATTCGTGCTCTATTAATATTTGAATTTGTTGTTGATGGCACTTTACTTGGTACTTTAATAATGATTGTAAAAATAAATTAGACGATTCCATATTTTTAATTAATAATTAAGGTACACCAATATAACCAATATCTTTAAATTTTTATTCTAACGCCATGCGTGCCAAAGTTCTCAGTATATCTATTCAAAAGAAAAAAAACAAACTCCTGAAGCTACTGAAAATATAGAAACAGCTTGTTGTACACATTACACAATAATAACCTTAAAATGTTTCCTGCTATGAGTACTTAAAAAAACATTCTCTTAAAAAAACTTCGCATGTAAAATTCCTTTCATTCTTTTTTGCCATTGCCTTCCGAGAACGGAAATTCCAGAAAAACCCATCGCCTTGTTTAACCAGACATTCTTTTAATGCCGCGAAGTTTACAGCGGACTAGTCGAGCATGGATACCAACCGTCATTGTAATTTTCCCTTGGCGCCCAAATGAAAAGTTTTCTTGTCTATGGCAATAATGTCCCCACGTTTTACTTCTTTTCAAAAGAACCACTCACACATACCCTCTCGAGTCTCGTTCGCAATACTTTAAAAAAAACCTGACATTACGCAAAACTAGACTTTCCAGTGACATTTAATAATATTTACAGTATAAGGGAAAACATCTATTTGAATATTTTATTCGTACGCCAATTAAAAAAAATAAGTAAACTACTAATTTTAGTCTATTAAATCTTCAGAAATAATTTCCACCTATAGTTTACTAGTGAAAAAATAATATTCAAAACATGTATTTTACTGATTTACAATACTATAAAACAAATATTCATATCTCTAGAAGATAATATACCAAAGCGTAGCCAAATAATATACTATTTGGTAATTGTAAATTTGAAAAATTTCGTTATTCGTTAAGAAGAGGTTAAAAAATAAACGGCCCTTAATTTATACTAATTTTTCTTGTATTAGTGTGATTTGTTAGTAATCAGATATTATTTGTATTTATTATTTAAATATTTAGTTTCTGACATAAATTCTTTGAACATTAAGTTTTCATTATCTATGAAAAATGAAAGAATAGAAATCGTAAAGACAAGTATAACGACAAACCAGCTAAAATCACGACCGATAGTAAATATTTTTTAAAAATACCCCTCGTAATAAAATAAAATGTGCCCCTCTAGATCATGGATGGTTATTACGTCCGTGAAAATCACCGCACGCCGCTATAAAACGTACGTACAAAACGAATATTTATGAAGTTCGCTGCATGGCAACACAAATTCCCTAGATTTTTTTTTATTATCAGTCAGGCTAACTATTTTTTTATTCTATCGGATTCTATGAAAATAACGCCAAGTTTTTGTGCAAATATTTTATTAGGAAAGAACATCGATAAAAGCAAAAAGCTTTTGTGGAATAGACAAATTTGTTGGTGATGTTTTTCGGTGTGTATATTTTTTCTTTTGTAGTTGGCGACAATGACAACATTTAAACGTGTCGAATAGGGCTTTTGGAAATATTTTTTTTAATACTGACAAAGAATTTTTTGCGTTATCATGCTAAGCGTATTATAGTTACACAATATAAAACATTCATTATACAATAAATTGTGCCATTTCTCACATACTCGTTCTTAATAAAATCATTTCATCGTATAAACTGTTGTATCTCTCATAAATATCTGTTTTCAAATTGTTAATTACTTTGTATAATATGTATGGTCATCTACATTAAAATTATTGAATATTTCTTCCATAACACTGACATAACATTGAAGTTTTCAAAATTTAAAAATGCAAGATTGATTTTCTTTCGGTTGATTAATTGCTTGACAACCAATTCTCGGGAAAAATAGTCCGTCAAGCCATGGCTTCACCTTGCGAAGCTCCATATACTTGGTGAACATAGTTAAGAAAGATCATATTGTATATTTTAATTCTATGAAATGTTTTCGTGCGGTTATGTCAAATTATTATATTAGGTCCATTTTTATGGTGAGTGTAAATAATTGAGATATAACGAGTGAGAGCAAATAATGAATGAGTAAATAAATAAAATAACGGATGACATAAATCACAGCTTTAAGCACGCCGTCGTGTTATTTATTTTATCAAATTATAGGATCGCTCGTGCAGGATGTGGAAATAAGAAAATCGACGCCGACGACAAGTAGACGGATATAAGAAGGAAGCGACGCCGGTGTGAGCATATATTCGGACGTCTCAGCGTGTCGCATCATCGGTTGACGGAGTGACTGACGTGAAGGGATTTAATACACGTCATTTACCAAATTTATTTAAAATATTAGATCACGTGCATGTGGTGACTTTAAAAATATATATTATATTACTCTATATCTCACCAAGAACGTAATACGTGTTTACTTTTCCTTATCTTATACAGAAAATATTGTCAACAAACTCTTTCCAAAAGTAAAATAATAATTTAAAAATTACTTTTAAGTTGTACCAAAGACAATTTTTTTAAATTATACAAAAACCCGATATTAAAAATAAAATACCCAAGACGTACGTTGCCCCGCACTCAATTGATACAGCCCAATGACACAGCATTCAAATGCATAATTTAAAACTATATTATTTTATGTATTTTTTAGTTTTAATGTGAACAACGAACTTATTTTAAATATTTTAGAATCTTATATTAATTATTTACTGCAATATTTTCAATTTAAATGGATTGCAATACATTATTTAATTAGGTACGAATTCAACTTTGTAATTAATTTAAAGAATTGTACCCTGGAAGCGCTTTGAACTGTTAATAATCTAATACGTTGTTAATGAGCTTTTTGAAGTATAGAACCGTATCACGTATGAACGAAGGGGAACGCTCTGGGCGTCGCGGCGCTAGTTCTCATATTGAAAAAGCTCCCAGTTCACCGACGCTTAAGCTCTGCAGAATCTCGCCTGTCACTTGACACTTATATTTTAAACCCTAATAATCCTTGGACATATCAATGGCACGCAGCAATGAAGTCAAAGGCTGTTGGCCTTGTGGAAATATTTTCAAAACCTTAATAATCGAGATGGTTTATTCGATACGCTGCATTTGCCTGCATAATTTAATAAACTAATGTTAACGTTCTCTTTAATGCAATATTGATTACAAGACATTTTCTGAAACAACTAAATTACGTTGTTGAATATTTTTAAGAGCTTTAGAGAGAATTTTAGATAACAAAGATTTTGTGAATAGTTTAGGTTCTTTACGTGATCATAGCAAGCACGCATTACAATAAATTGCTTATATTATAGTCTAACCAATTTTGATTAATAACATGAAATATTTTCTCTCTACTTATAAACTGTTTTGTTTGTCCAATAGTATCTATTGTTTGCTTAAACCCATTAGCCGCTGCATATCCTTGTATATATGTCATAATATATATAGATGATTAACTTTATAACATTTAATAATTATTATTCAAACGTAAATTGTTTTAATTGACATACAAATACTAAATCAAATTTAATTAAATATATATGTTTGTCTCCATGGTAGTGTAGAGGTTATCGAGCACGTCTCGCATCTGGAAAATACTGGTTCGATTGTCACATCTGTTAGATTTTTACAAATCCGAAATTGTAGGATTAGTTACATCAATTTTCTGACAATTTTCGTGAAAAATAATCTGTCAATTCATGTATTCATGTTGCGGATATCTATATACTCCACTTTCGGAGTGGATATGTTTACATTGTGTAGATCATTATCCTCTTATTTCTTAGCGAATATTTCATGTGAAAAAATCAAACCGGAATATACATTTTTAATTCAATACACATTTTGTTTTGACATGTTTGCGCCATTAAATTAAAGTTTTAAATGAGGAGTACCAATAAACGTGAAACATCTTGGGTCCATGATAGAATGCAGTCGTGTGTTCTCAGTCATTTCATTAAATATACATATAAATAATCCGGCACTAATATAGATTGGCGACGGTCCTTTAAAGAGTTATTCCGCGGAGAGATTAACACGATTCCCGGCGCCATCATCCATCCACGCAGCCAAGACAGCGCGACAAAAGCTTCGCATAACATTAAAAAAACCTCTACCACGTCGTTCCGCGGCAATTTCGCATTATAAAACTATTAATGTGACAAATTTGAGAGCTTTTACATGGACGTATTCGCGTGTCATATTAAATATGTGACGATGGCAAGTATTTTTTATTGGGCGCCAATTTGCTCACGAAAATTAAATTAAGTATATACCGGATCGCGGTAAAAAGCTTCGTGTTTTGCCAATTTTTTTGATACTGCCCCATAACTCTTGAACGTGTTCGTACACAAAGTTTTTCATTTTGCTTTGACACTTTATTAAAATTATCTTTCCCATCAAGTTAAACAAACACACCAAGAAAACGGTGAAATATACTACTAATAATAAAAATAATATTACGTTTCTTTATGAATTCTGGAGATACGGTGGTATAACTTCATTATCAACGAAGAGATAAAAAACGCATTATGCGGCCACTAATTATTACTGACAAAGTGAACTTGCGTGTCTCGGCCACATACTGCGGATGCTTTAAGAGAGACTCAACTTGACTTACCTATTCTTCAAGCCAATCGGTTTTAGCGTTCTGAAATATCGCTTAATACTATATTTTATAGATCTATAGAATATGTTAAGAATATACTGGATGCAGGGGTATGACCTGAGACTGTGCAAGAATTCTTGATGGTGACATGTGATATCGATATGTTCCAATTAGAAAGCGGATATGGAAGAATAACAAGATGAATATTCTGATAAAATAACAGATAGTAAGGACTATAAATCAAGAAAATGAAGAGGAAATGAAATAAATTGTTAAATATTAGCTACATAAAACGATGTTTGTCACTAATAATTGTCAAAAATACGTACTGAATTTTGCGTTTTTGTTCGTATAATAATTTTAAAGTCTACCAAAAGAGACGAAATAGTGTGAAAAAAAAATAATGGGCAAATATGTAATTTGTAATTGTGAGAGGCTGTGTTTACCTAATGGTTTATAATGAGCAAACAATAAGGAATACTTGTATAATTTTAATTTATATTTTTTTAACATAATGAGTTAAATTATAAAATAAATAACTACTGGTGAAAGTTAAAGATATGTAGTATCGTGTATAAATAATTATTTCCTTTAGTGCCTGAGGGGTTAGCGTGTTTACTTCAGTGTTGATGACAGAGGAATCGGATCTTCCACATTTTTTAAGATTACAAAGATAAATTGTTGGATTTCAATATGTTTGTTCCATAGTCTGAACCAACATGTCTGTCAATACAATCCATCTTCTTCCTTACACGAGTAGATCTCTTCACAGTAGAAATCCATACGGTGGAATCAAATCGAATTTTTAGTTTTTTATTAAAAAACTTTAATATTCATACTCTAATTATTTACTCGTGATATTAAACACGTATAATTAATACAAACTAATAACTTAGCGCACTAATCTCATGAAGCACATCCCTTCTAACGATTCTTTTTATATAATATCAAAATTGTATCTAGTTAATTTCAAATTAAATCGAAGAAAATTGAAACTATTGTGAACATAACTTATTGTGAGCGAAAATCTTTGTTTAGCAAACGTGTTGCCATTCAGCTATAAAAATAGGCAACACTTATTAATTACAATGGAAATGTTTCTAAGAATTCATTCGTCTGGAAAGTAACAATATAAATGTTTATTTTAGGAAAGTTTTGTTGGTTTCCAAAATAAAAGAAACAGTTAATTGTCAATCAATGATAGTGGCCGGCCGTTGCTCTTTTCCAAAAGAGTGTCTTTTCTTCTATTGTCTTGGCGTGTCGACCGTCCGTTTCTTCAATAATAAATAGATATGTCACGGGAATAGTGTGATATAATGACACGTAGCTTTTTTTCTTTATGACTATAGATAACTTTTATGTATACACCGATAGCAAATGAGTTATTTTGACGTTAAATAAATAATATTAATCAACGAAATGGAAGCTATGTTTTAGATATAGTATATTAGTAAACTTCACAAAATAAGCTTTCAGATGGATAGTGTCCATCACTCTCGTAAGTGCCACGCCGTTGGCAGGGAGTGCTCTTAGGCCGCGAGGAGGATAGCAGAGCGACTGTAACAGAGATGCAAAATAGGTATAAATAGGTGAATGAGCAAGTGAGCAAATTCGGTAGCGCATCATTCACAACAACTCGCTCACTTCCTCACTCACATATTGATTGCTATGTTGCATCACTGTTTCCATGGGTTTGTCGCCGCGGCACCTATCGTGCTTGCTTGATTTATAACTTAAATCATGTTAAGTTCCCAGTCCATTTTCAAGTAATTTATTTAAGTACCTACAGTACAGTACACTTACAGTAAACTTTTAATTAGTTAAACATCATTGCAAGTGCAAATTTTTGTTATATAAAGGCGTCCATCATATTCAAGCACCCTTATGCGGTACACTAGCACGACGCGGCCCTGACTCTCTTCCTCAATACCATAGTGTTAAGATAAATCCCCGAGTTTTACTAAATCGAGACACTTAATGCACGGGTACTTTGACCAGGGTGTAATTGTTGTCCTATGGCATGGGGCAAATGGTCTATAAACTCCGTCGTCTCGTTGTGTTATAAATAGAAGTAAATAACTCATTTCGGATTAGTCCATTTCAGCCTCAATACTAAGTACGTCAAATCCTTTCACTTGATACTTATATTAACTCCATCGACAATGATTAAATGATAAGATAGTAAAGTATCAGTAAAACGTGTTGTTTGACCTCATAGAACACATGTTAATGATGTGTTCAAGTATCATTGATAACGTGATATTGATTTTTATAATATTATCAACAATGAGTAGTTTTTCAGCTTAGGTCTACGATTTCTACAGCTATCTCTATGCCATATAAGTAACAATCACTCAATATAATCAACCACCAATCAATTAAAAACACTGTACTACTTACCATAATCAAAATAAAAATATTAGTAGCAAAACGAATAATGTAAATGCATCAAATATTTATTAATAATCTCAAAATATTGAAACACTGTGCCTAGAAAAAAAATTCTCACTTTATTTATTTATGTATTTACTTGTAAAATAACACTATTCACAGTTTTAAAATTTTGGCCTTAATGAATGTCAAATTAGTAGAATTACATTGTGCAAAAATTAGTTTCTAATCTCATGAATATTTGACATTTACTATATTTGATAAACCGATCCTATAACGATGATATATCATTACGTATTTATAATTCGATGTTTCTGTTGTATAATCTTATATATATTTAGCACGATGTGTTATTAGTAAATATAATAGTTTTGTAGTAATTAGGCTTATAGAGAGTACACGGTTGTTACACCTTTTAGCAAATTACGCAACACATCAAGGCCAAATCTAATTTATGGCGATGATAGAGATATAGCTATCTTTAAAGTGTTATAAAACGTATGTGCGAAATGGGTTAATTGTATTGGGGTTCCGGGAATCCAGCAATGGATGTGTTAGATTATTATGGACTAGTAAGGCGTATATATTATTGCTTCTGATAGTATATTTCATAAAACACGCGATTGGTCATTTAGGTGCTACAAAGAAAACTAGAGCAGTGAGATTTTCCTCGGAAGCCTTAATTAGTAATAATTAAAATGTGCGATGACAGTGGAAATCAGCCATGTATATTATACGTGGCTCTAAAACAAGGTCGTTGTATTAATTTTCTTTCATTCTCGGAAATCTTTTGATTTAAATGAGTAAAAAATGTGTTGTTTTGGGTGGAATTTCTCGGTAAAAAAGTTTGCTCTCATCCTTAATTTGTCAGAAGTATAACTACATTATAAAAAAGAGGAATTCTAAACAATTCCATATACTTTCATACATCTGTACAGTTATATATTCATTTTCTATTTGTATGTACGTTATAATACATTCAAAAATCTTTGAACATTTACAAGAGTACGTAATGAAATTGTATGTATTATCTTGCAGATATAAATACATGAATACTTTCTCGTTACTAATTCCGATAATAAATAGTATTAAGCTAGATTTTATCACAACATTATTCGTATTTTTTATCGAAATGATTAAATCAATTAAACGCTCTTATTCATTTAGCTTTTGTAATTCTTACGTGGATTTATTTAATAATAATATATCGCTTCATTTCTTTGTAAATTTGAATGGTGTTATCATCATATGACTTATTTTTTTGCGTGACTATACATTAGAAAAATGCAAATTACTTTAAGTGAATGTTCAATAAGTACTGTTTAGTCTAAATGATTATTTGCAAATTTCATTAATGAATTCAATACATATGCTATATGCGTTATTATAAACATGTGCAATGAATTGATACTCATAGTTAAACGATTAATATTAACAGATGGCTTTTCATAAGATATTTTTATCACTAAAGCTGTATATTGATTGTGTATCCATTAACTGCATTGAAATATTCATTTAATTAATTCAAATGTTATCCAGCTACAAAATTTAATGCGATGACATATAATACGACATATAAGTAATTAATATTGCCAACTACTTCAAAGGTATTTGAAATTCCCTAAATTTCGTATTGATTTATTTATGTATCATTTTACATATTTTGATAATCTTTTTAATTTCATTATTTCATTATCATTTAAAGTAAATATTATACATTAATTCTCAATAAGTTTTATTACAATTAATTTCACACTGCAACCCAATTTTATTAAAAAATAACAGAAGATATTATACTTTGCGGGATCCAAGGAAATAAAATACATTAATAAAACTTAAATGTCCTTTTTATTAATTGGACTTAGGCATAAAGGAATGAAAAGTGATCCGGACTTCGACATTTTTCTATCAATCGCATAAGAAAAGGGATGACAAGATGTTGAGTCAATGAACTCTAGAAAAACTAACATATGTAATATATAGTGTATACCGTATACCCTTTTTCGTATAAGAAAGACTTTTTGAAATGAACCATAGAGTACATTCCGTTACAATACCTTACTCAGAATGTGACGGTTTAGATTGAGACACTGAAAAAAAACCTCTGTAAGTGAATAACAAATTACGCTTTTTGTATTTTTGCGGATGCCGGAAATTTGTATAGGCTCCCTTGTGTGTCGTAATTTTTGTTTTTGAGTGTCCTTTTTTGTCGTTTTCGCCCATTCGTCAACACGTCGTATAAATATTAATTAAGACATTGACAGACAGTTGATCTCAATATGTCATATTATTATGATATTTCAATATATTTCAGTGATACTATCGCTCAAAAAATACTTTTTTTTGACAAGAGCAACATTTTTGTAACGTTTTTAGCAATTTCAAAAGAGATCTATTTGTGTTGAGATGCATAATTGGACAGATTCTGTTTCTGATATTGCGATGCAATCTGTCACTGATTTTTTTCAAATATTTATTTTTTAATATTGTGAAAAGAAATTTCACTGATTACATTGAATATAAATGTCTTTAAAAATAATTTTAATAAATTATAACTTAACTATTCATATTTTTCAATCGTGCATTTTATAATGGCGCCATGGCCAAAAGAGCTAAGGACAAATTGCATAAAATGTATTTTTAACCGTATCTTCTTCAAACGTGGAGCATATAGATCTTCATAATTAACCTAATTCAAGTAACATAAGTCTGTTCTGATAAATTTGTTTCACGTTTGCTACTTAAGACATACAGTATAGAATTATAATTATAACTATCACTAAATAATATTATAAAAAAAAAAATAAAAAATTTTATTTAAAAAAATATCATTAAAAAAAATATGGTATTAAATCAATTATTAATGTATTTTTTCAAATTTAATGTAATGTCTTGGAATTGACTTCATCCATAAAATTGCCACTTTTGAGTTATTACATTTGATGAGCTCTATATTTATTTATTCAACCGTTGTTGGTAGACTTATTTATAAACGCTGCACTTAGTGACTCGGAACATCATTGTTTTCTCGGATAAAAAATCCTCACTCAATAAAATAAACGAAAATAAACTTAACTTGCCATAAAATTCGAATTACCGCGTAATCCTCGGCAATAAAAATGGCGTTTCGGCCGTTTTCCCGCGTTCTTCGGAGTGCTTCCAGGAAACGATACGTAATGAAATGATTGGTGGGTGCTCTTCTTTAGGTTGGCGCCTGTCATAACAAGCAGTAGCGCCAACCCCGAGGAAGTTCAGCGGGAACATTGACACACATTCGACGTAGACGGAAGTTCCGCGTTCAAGTCGTGCAAGTGGTACTCCTTACGTATGGTTCGCAATCATAGACATCACACATGCCCTCGTGTAATAAATTAACACACAAATTACGTCATAATAATTTAGCATTTGAGCGATCCTTCCGTGAGATAAATTATCAATTACGCTCTGAAAAAATGAAAAAGTTTTTACTGTAATTGCTAGGTCCATATTTCTTTCAACCAATGCCATAAATCCAAATATTTTTAAAAGAATGCTTATTTTAATCCCGCAACTAAAATCGAATCTTACCTTACAATTTCGAATCACACTACGTTAATTATAATATTTACCTTCTGGACCATGTTTCAATATTAATTAACATAAAAACATATATGTTTTATTATTTTAAAAATAAATGTATTATGCTAAATTTGAAATTCAAAAAATATTAATTGTAAATGTAACAATTCGTCAACAACATTTTATTTGAATTTCATACTTGAACAACTAATAAATTCCATTGATAACTCATATTATACATTTTAAGCGATCGATATATTAATTCTGGTGTAAAAATGGAAGACTAAGAATTATTATCCATTAAATAATTACGCATATTCATTCAAAGAATGAATTCGGAAAATATTAATATCAGGGCAAAATGAAATAAATTTTATATACATCTACGCTTTCGCCATTCTGTAGAATATTATTATTAGATATTTATTCTTTCATACAAATATGTTGCTTTCATCAGATTATAATCACCATAGATACAATGAGATTGTAAAGAATCTATAAGCGATGTAGAGACGCCATAAAAGAAAAACAAAAATTTCCTTTATTGTCATTGGCAAATTCTAAAGGGTATACAATTGACAGCCGATAAATATTTTTTTCAAAATTTGAACTGTCAGTTTTTGGCGGCAGTTACAGCTTATTAAGGATTGAATAAAAACCATTCGAATTTCATATTTAAAATATGCTGTCAAAAATAATGCAAACCCCTGAAGAATGTTAAGTATGGTTAACAAAAGACAAGAGGACCATTAAACTTTATCATCCGGTGTAATTTATTGGCCTGTTTGCCTCTCAACTCTCACTTAATCTCCACAAATTATGTCTATACCGAATAAATCGGAGAGCTTCCTTATTTTCACTGTCACGCGGTATTCTCAGTGACTCGATTATTGCTTCTAGTATTGGAAGTAATTCAATTAAGTTTTATTGCAACCGCTTTTTATTTTTCTCTTATTCTCAGAGGTACAATAGAAAACAGATAATAAAAAAAATTACTTTGTAAACGTCAGATAATTGAGAACTCAGAAAGAGCCTTGAATTGTAGGGATTTTATTATTTAATCTAGATGTCGTATTTCATGATTGAGATTTTATTTACTTATCCTTCTTTGTATTAATATCGTTCACATTATAATCTTATTTTTCAAAATTAAACGCACAATATAAATATATTATGCATGTAAAACACTACGAGTAATAAAAAATAATTTATCTTTATTATTATACCAACTAATTATCGTGAATATAAGTCGTTAAAATCACAAATATTTATTCAACTAGACTTATTTATTTGACGTATTGTGAACATTAAAAATTATCAATTTGAGAAATTCACGAAAACATTTAAAACTTAATAATAACTATACAAAATAATATGTAAAGAAAAAATAACCAGGGAAGCATATCGAATAAGCTAGATAAAACACTATCCGCATAAAAATCATCTAAACTCACCTTCATTTAGGCGGAATACGTCAACAAAATCACTATCCTTTCCGCCATTTTTCCACAAACTTCTTTTGTTTTGATATTTAAGATTGATAGATTTCCTGATAAATAGATAACATCCTTTGTAACTATAATTTATTTTATATATTGCTGTATTCGTCTGTAGCAATGTAACATGATTTGTTTACTAGAATATTTTCAAAGGAACCTCTAGTGAATACATTAGTGTTATTGATCTTCACAAAACACATCTTGATCATTCCGTTCCGACCGACCACATTGTTTCCGTCAAGACCGCCACACGTCTTAAATAATATGTCAATGCTTTGTTACGATATCGTAGGTGGGCAACAAGAGGATCGTTTCTTAACAAATGCGGAAGACATTTTCCGGCGCCTTTTGTATATTATACTCAGCTTGTGTCTTTCCCGATGCTAAGAATCATTATTCCAGTAACCGGATGGCAACAACCAAGCGCGGGAATAATACTCAACACAAATCTACTGGCCGACGTTGCTCGCAACCATCGGGTGGAAATGATTTTAATAAAAAAAACTCTTTATAATAAAACTAAGCACAGCACTATACAGCCCTAAATGTCATGAAAGATCTAATGAAAAGAAAAAGTTCACAACGAGTCCGACTTAGACACATACTAACAAAAAATCAGAATTTAATTAAATAAATATGCTATTGTACTAATTTAACTCCACTTTATTAAACAACAATTTTATATTTTATAGTTTTAAATTATTATAATTAATATTAAGAAAAAAAATCAATAATTATTTCAGTTGATAGTCTTGTTGATTGTATCATAACGAAAATAGCTATCGACTAAAGTAATTAAAATGTATAATAATAATCATTCAAATATTGTAAGCTTTAGTTTTTATAAAATAAAACTCTCATTGGCAAGTATGTTGTAACTATTATAATCTATTACGAAAGACTTCAAGTTGTAAGGTTCACATAAAAATACTAATTTAATTTCAATGTACTCTCTTCTTCGTGTATTTTATCCATTACTGGATCATTGGGAAACTTTAATATACTACACATGTATGTTGAGTGATAATTTCATTTGAAGTGAAGTATTTACTCGCTTTCGTCTATTTGGCCTTTTTTCGCGTATCAGCGCAATCTGGTACTAAGTAAATGATAGTAGATTCATCATTTACATTAATCGGATTCGAACATTTTTACTATGCATCTATACTGTCCAGATTACTGTTGTTCAAGTGATTTGAATAATATAAAGCTTTTCATAAAAGAAAAATCGTTGACATTTTTAAAAACTTCCTCTTCCTCTCAAAACTTTCCTCAAATAGTCTAGAACACCTTTTCCTACCGTTTGACTTTGCTATTTCGAGTTCAACACAAGAATTTCACGTAGGTATTCCTAGCAGATAAGCGAAAAGGAAAAAGTTGAAACGCAGCGAAGAAAGTCGTTCAAAAATAGCTCATCACACATAGTATTCATTCGTCCGAATGGAGTGCCACTCCTCAAGGGACAGAAGTATTAACATAGATTGTCAATAATTTCATGAATATATAAAAGACTTTTTGATGCTCATAGTCAAGTTTACACTTATTAATATAATCAATATAATATTAAAACTTTGTTGGCCCTTTTTAAGACAATCTTCTATACTTCAAGACTGAAAAGACTATCGACAAAATTAAGTACGCTATTAACACTTGGCACTTCGAAAAATGCGCTTATCGTTTGCGAAAATAAACATATTTACTAAAGCACTTTGAATATTTCAATATTTTTTGTTTATTGTACTAAAAATTATATGCGGAACCAATTTATCAATATCTCAGTATTATATTATTGTCACAGCTTATAT